>JAJGRW010000208.1:374392-422221 GCA_025461045.1 Carex parvula | reverse complement strand
AGGACCCAAGGAGAAACGACCGGAACGTGTAGGCAGCAGGGGTTCTCCTGGCCCCACTTGTCAGGCGACATCAACGTGCGTTCAATTCAGTCAAATCCCTGGGATCTTCAATCAATGGGCGTCAAGTGATTCCATCTCTAAATCCAACAGCTGATAGTATCCCCGCCCCCTTCCCGAGCCGGCTCCCTATTTAGTCTCCCTCTCGGAGTCCGGATCCCTAAAGTAACCCAATTTTTGAGTTTAGACGTGTACGTTGCCTATTCGGTGGTAGCGCAGGGGGCCAGTATTATTTGTGGGGTCCAGGTTCTATAAGATTCGTGTTAGAACACATTGGACGGTTTGGATCAAAACTCAAAAATTGGGTTACTGCACTGGATCTGAATTCTCCCTCTCGACCTATCCCATCATCTCTCTTTTCGGAGTGAAATTCGGATATCCGAATTAAATAAGTTGTCGGATACGAATAATTATCCGTATCCGATTCACTATCTAGAACCGTATCTGCATCCGTATCCGGTAAAAAATTATTCGAATCCGGATCCGTATCTGAAATATCCGTATCCAAATATCCGAATCCAGAATTTTTCGGATTTGGATCCGGATGAATGCGGATAATATGCCATCCGTTTACACCCTAGCAAATATACCTAGAAGCTAATTTATGTTTTTAATTGGTTCAGATTCTAAATGAATATTCAAATTTTCATGTAGTCTGTTAGTGTATTTAAATTTCATAAATTCCCATATTTTTTTATTTTTGTGTGGTATATATTTTAAACGGATTGTCTCTATAAATCTATTAGAATTGCACATTCACATATAGAAGTCCGAAATTTTTATTAATATCCAAAAAAATATTAAATTTCAAAATTTACATTCTGTTTGACAAGATTTCGAAAACTGCTCAAAGCGCAGATTTATTTTACAGTTTTAGGCCAAATTACCGCAGAATTATTCCACGAGGCATCTCAAAACAGCAAAAAAAATTGCAATTTTCGATTTTAGAATTCGAAAACCGCAAATTTATATTGTGGTTTTAAGTTTATTTTAATTAAACAGAAAATGTTATAATTTACTTATTTTTTGTATTGAAATATTAGAAATATTTTATTTCTTTGAAAATAGATGGAATACTATAATTTGATTTATTAGAAAGACTGCGGCAAATAACCCGGAACAACATTTTTCAGGCTGGATTTTTTGCAGCCGTAAAAAAAAAAAATATTTCTTTGTGTGTTATTGAAAAAAATAAAAATATTTTGAATCTGAGTTATTGATCCCGTCACTTCTAGATAAATACAAAAATATTGTGATCCTCTATTTTTGAAAAACAAAAAAAATTCCAAAAAATCTCTGACAAAAAAGTTCTTTGAAGAACTTTTTCTGACAAATGTTTTTGTATTGGAATTCCAAAATCCAAAACTGTAAATTTTTTTGCAGTTTTGGAATTCCCAAACTGCAGAATTATTTTGCGGTGTTAGGTTGAATTTTAGCAAAAAAAATTTGCAGTTTGGAGAGATTTCAAAATTCCACTGAATAAAAATTTAATATTTTTTGAATATATAAAAATTTCAGTAAAGAGGTTATATTTTCCAAAATAATTTTCCTGATATACCTTTGCTCTCTCGTTATATTTTTGTTTTATGGATTGGCAAAAATTTCAAAATATGTTGAGAAGATTTCCCTTTAATTTGAACACTAACTATGTTTTTTCCAAATTTTAATTGACATTATGACAACCGGACCGGTGACTAATCCTGTAGAACAATCCGATCATACTAAATATTGGTGAAAATACAAAATTTGGAAATAAATCAGTATCCTACAATAAGTGTTGCCAAACATAAATATATTTCTTTTTACAACTTGAAAGTTTGGAATTTGTAAAAAAAATGTAGGATGGATAACAAAGACAGTGACCAAACAAAAAAAAATTGTGGGACCGAGACTACTGTTGCATTGGATAAACTTCACTTGTGTTTGTATGCTTATTAGATCCTATCCTAATCAATATTTTATTTTATAATTAATACCTGGCTTGCAAGTACTGAAAGTAAAATTCTTCTCTTCTTAGCCATAACAGAGAAAATGACTGGTATTAGTAGAATTTTATCCAGAGCAATAATTGTGAGTGCCACTTTATCTAAATCTATTCAAAAAGTGATCCTTTATCTTTACATACATATACATACAGTAAAATCAAATTAGATTTAAATAACGTTATTGCGTCATAGCTGAACAACTAAAAAAATGACACTATTGTCATATTGTATCGCTATAGCGCCATAGCTTTTATGGTCCGAAAAATCTTATTAGAACTGCACATTCACATATAGAAGTCCGAAATTTTTATTAACATCCAAAAAAATATTAAATTTCAAAATCAACATCATGTTGGCAAGATTTCAAAAACTGCTCAAACCGTAGGTTTATTTTACAGTTTAAGGCCGAATTACTACAGAATTATTCCACGGTTTTAGACATCTCAAACCGCAAAAAAAATTGCAGTTCCAAAACCGCAAATTTATATTGCGGTTTTAATTTTTTTTAATTAAACAGAAAATGTTATAATTTATTTATTTTTTGTATTGAAATATTAGAATACATTATATATTTTTTGAAAATAGATGGAATACTATATAATTTGATTTATTAGAAAGACTGCTGGCAAATAACCCGGATCAATATTTTTCAGGCTGGATTTTTGGCGGCCGTAAGAAAAATTAAAATATTTCTTTGTGTTATTGGAAAAAAAATAAAAATATTTTGAATCTGAGTTATTGATCCCGGTTCAAAAGTCACTTTTAGATAAATACATAAAATATTGTGATCGTTCTATTTTTGGAAAAAACAAACAAAATTTTGAAAAATCTCTGTTATTAGATCCTATCCTAATCAATATTTTATTTTATAATTAATACCGGGCTTTGCAAGTAATTAAAGTAAAATTCTTCTCTTCTTAGCCATGACAGAGAAAATGATTAGAATTCTATCCAAGCAATAATTACATACATATACTAAAACCAAATTAAGGTTTAAATAGTGTTTATCGCGTCATAGCGGAACGACTAAAAAAACAACGCTATTATCATATTGTACCGCTATAGCGCCATAACTTTTATGGTCTGAAAACGTTATAACGCCGCTATAGCGCGTTATTTAGAACTCTATAAAACTAGCACAACATAACTTGTAGAGTGTCAATTCATGATCTGACTTGTAAAACTAGCACAACATAACTTGTAGAGTGTCAATTCATGATCTGACTTGTAACTAGCACAACATAACTGTAGAGTGTCAATTCATGATCTGACTTGTAAAACTAGCACAACATAACTTGTAGAGTGTCAATTCATGATCTGACTTAATTAATTCCACCGTCCTCGATTAGTTAGTATTAAAATAATAAGATAGATTATCAGATCAGGTATGGTTGTATATATGGGCCAATTTTAAAAAGTAATTATATAATTAATACTTTGTTTTGAAGTCTCACGCTTCGTCATAACTCGACTTAAAACGACACTTTTGCATTTATCCAATAGTCCATCAACATACATCGTGAACGGAACATAAATGAATAAAACATAATCAGTTACAATACTCAGTAACCGGTTATTTAATGATGTGCTTCCATATAATTAGCTTGTTGAGAAGAAATATAGTACCACAAACAAAACTAGATTATACCACATAAGTATAACATATTACATATGTTTGTACTGTTGTTATTCTAAATAAACTAGTTATAGAGAAACGCGTCATTGAATAATCAAGTATTAAACTTTGCAACTGATTCTGTTTTATTACTGCATTCATGGTAGTGCTCTGCATGGGCGGATGCAGAATTTATGTTAGGAGGGGCAGGAATCGAGTTAAAATAGCTTATTAGGTTCAAATCCATTAACTAATCAGATACTAGATAAAAATCAATCAACATATAAAGAAACAATAAAAATAATATAATCTTACATTATAAAAACAACAAAATAATATTATTTTACATATTAAAAAACAACAAAGTTGGTTTCGATCCGTAAATTTCTATAAAATTTCTATAAAAACAACAAAGTTTCTCATTAACAGTGCTTTTGGACTGGTCTGGCGGGTTTCCAATTCTAGAGAGGAGCAAAATAATTTTCAGGAAGGAACAAATTAATTGGTCTAATCCATCTAAAAATAATAAAAAAAAATATTAACAATCAAATCTGATATGACCCATTGACGGTTGACATCCTTAGCAAAATAATATCAAGAATGTAAGGTTGCAAATTTAGCCAGGATCTGAGCCATCCATTTGTTCAGACTTCGCTTGACTTAATTTAAATCTCCTGATCATATAAAAAAAAAAAAAAAGAATTCGTTACAGATGGATGGCTAATTTTTGTGCTAATCAATGATGCGTTTTAATTTCTAGAGCACATGAACCTGACAATATCAAATTTCATCCAAAATGAAATAATTAAGATGGAACAGATGATGATAGTAAGATATATACCGTGCTTTACAATTAAGAAATAAAATGAATAAATATTGATGATTATAATTTTCTTTTAAGGTCAGCTGGCGATCTGCCACATTGACATTTGTATTAATAAATAGAGTTTACACACAATTTTTTTCATTAATTAATATAAAGTCGAGCGGTAATTAATAATAATTTATGAGTTAATTTTCATTTATTTTTATTTCATCATTTTTACTGCTTGGTTTTATATTAAATTAATTCTAAAATTCATAAAGACTTTATTTAAACATATCACTCGTGAAGTAAATCAAATTTCAAAGGTTGAATTCCTCATTTAAAATCAATCCGATAAATTTTAATATTAAGCTAACTAAAGAATTTGATGTGTTTGATAACATCCTAATTCTATTTAGCAATTTGAATAACATATTGTGTTTTTATAACAGTCCATCCAAATTGAGGTTTCTATGGGCCTTATAAACGGTTGGTCAATGAATTTAAGCAATGACCGTGAATAATACCTAAAAGCCCAAATTGAGCCCAAAAATGTAGAACTTAATTTAAGTTTTGGATTTATTAGTACAAGTTTAATGAGAATAATGTGCAGTGGTGCTCTAAACTAAAGGTATGATAGGTTCAGCCTTCTAGGGTGAGTAAGAGAGAGAACAGTGAAAATAGCAAAGCACTGTGCACTAAGAGTTGTGAACTTGTGATATACAAAAAGTAACAAATCCATTCTGTAACTATATTTACATTTTACAACAAAAGATACAGCGGGTTAATTCATATACATGACAAATTATACGAGCATCGGCTTAATAATTTCTTATACACAACAAATTATAAGAATAGAAAATAACCAACTAACTATACTCTTGAGAACATAATACCTATACTCGAGCTCAAGCATCGTCTAAGAAAAACCACTAGCATACATATCCAGGCCGTCCATCATATCCAAAACTCTAGCTTTCTCACCCTCCCAATCAACACCTGCGCCAAGTTCTCTAACCGGTGAACTGCCGCAACTCCTACTCGGAAACAAACCCCCAGAATTTCTTCGTCGGGTACCTCTATCAGAATCAAAGCTTCTACTTCTGACAAGTGTAATGCCTTTCGAACTTAATTTTTCTAACATTTCTCTCTCATCCTCTGATATTTGTGGCGAAGAAGAGACTTGTTTGGCTTGCGACGGAGAATTGTTCAAGGCTGAAACCTGTTTGTGGATTTCATCCCGTAACCCCTGCTTTTCACTTGGACCACTAAATGGTGGAGCCGCACGACCAGGTCAAGCAAGTATTCATCAGTTGTAGCTTTGTTTGCATGGTAAAGTGTTTGAATTCGAGTAATGCTTGACTGTTGGTTCTGCTTTTTGTTCACCTCGGTTCTGTTATGCAACAAATGAGATTATTAAACACAAAGTGGAAATTGATGAAGGGTACTTCCTTTATTGGATGGCCATAAAGTGGAGTTCAATAATTAAAAATTAAACAGGAAGCGGAATAGCATAAGACTAACCCGTTGGCCCACTCTCCGACCCATCCGAATCCTTGATGCGCTCTGTTCAAAATTCAAATTAAAGAAGAGACAAATAAAATAAAGATTTAGATGATGCCTACAATTATTTGGTTATTCTTAATTTAAACAGAATAAATAACTTGTGTCAACCCACAAGAACCATACCTAACTGTATTCTCTGCTATCGGCACGATCCAGCTAAGAGTCTTCTGCATTTCATTTTTAATTTTAGCAACCGTATGCTGCAGAAAAAATGAAAACAAAACAAATGAAAAGTGATGCAAGTAATAATTTCAAATGAAACTGACAAAAAAAAAATGTACATTACCTCATCTTGGTCATGCATAGCATGGAGCCTAGAACGAAGTGATAGTTTGACAGCTTCCGGCAAAGCATGGTATAAATTATCTCTTGCACTAGGAGGTAAAGAGAGGGGCCGACAGACCTGTATTACATTTTACAGTTAGATATCAGTAATAGAGTACCTAGCAGAGTATAAAGAGGGAGAAGGATTTGAACACTTACTATGTTATCAATTTGGTTAATGATGTTAGCATAATGTAATGCAAGGCCACACTCACCTAACCTTTTACCCTGACCTTCCTCATATCCATTACTATTACCTGAAAAATGAAAATTTCATATCAAAACATCTGTGCTATTTGGATAATAAGCAAATATTAGGAGTTAGGGTACACACCAGCAGCATGACCAAATGAATCTCTGATCTGCCTATTTAGAAATACTACAATGTCAACAAGTTTCTCCACAACCTGCAAAAGAATAAATAAAAATATTCAATCTTTTAGTTAAGAAAAAAGTAAAAATATAAATAATAGTAATAATAAGAAGAACACAAAATGAAGGTACCTCTTCCATAGTCCGTGCCCACAAGGATTTCTTCTGCAAGCTCTTGACAAGCTTCCTTTGGCGCTTGAGCTCACTAAGTAATATCATAAGACTCTCTGTCAAAAAAGAACAAAATATTAGTGTGAAAAACTTTGTTAAACAGGTTAGGTTAAAGACAACAAATCTTCTTCCTCTTCTCTTTGTTATAATGTTTTTGTGTTTATTTGGGTTTCTTTTCAATGAAAATTAAATTCACCATGTGCTATTTCCTATTTGTGTTTTCTTCTTCAACCATAGTAATGTAGACTACCTACTTGAGTCAAAAGAACACAATGACTAGTCACATCTTGAGAAATTGAATGGCAGGTTGCAAGTTAGAATTTTGACCAAATCAATCTTAAAGTCAAAGATATAATGGCGAAGCCCATAAATTCCAAAGAAAGAACAAAAAGAAGTAATTTTCAGTTTTACCCTTTCTAGCACCCCGCAAGGCCTTTTCTTCATGAAATTTCCTGCGGTAGTCCTGCTCAAATCTATCCAGTGCATGCAACTCATGGTACAACTCCTACAAATATAAACTCCTCAGACAATAATAATAGGACCATATGACACACAAAATGACTTATTTAGTTTAATAATAAGGCATACTCACTGAAGTATTGTGTGCCAGATCAATCAGTTGATGAACAGATGCATCCAGCTCCCCTTTTGACTGATCCTGAGCGGCAAAATCAGAATCCAATCTGCTTATTTAAAAACAGTCTATTCAACATATGAACAACTTCATAA
This sequence comes from Carex parvula, assembly GCA_025461045.1. Taxonomy (NCBI): domain Eukaryota; kingdom Viridiplantae; phylum Streptophyta; class Magnoliopsida; order Poales; family Cyperaceae; genus Carex; species Carex parvula. The sequence goes on along the minus strand of JAJGRW010000208.1, from coordinate 414,597 downwards.
ATCAGCTCATGTATGAATTTTGAAAATCATGACGTACTTTTGGAAATAACGTCCTAAGTTGTGCCAGACAGGATCTTTGCATAGGTCGCCAAATCTGATAACTTCCTTTGAGAAATGAGCTAGCTCATCCCTATAGAAATTAAAAAAATTCAGTTAAAATATTTAAATTATGTTAACCTCACAACCTGGACTGCAACAGTGACAACTCAAATACAAACTTTATGATTGGGTTTTGTTTAATAGGGTTTAACAATTAGACTTAAACTTTTTTTGACTTAAAATAATATTTTTAAACACGTGCAAAAGGCCTGAATTATGCAATAATATTGTAAAAGAAAAACAATTGACTCTATCCTTATTTTTTTTGTTTGGAGAGAGAAAATATAAAAGAAAAACAATATTCTATTTCTGTTTCGAGACAGATTCCTGCACTAAATTAGTGTAAAATCTTCTTTCTATTTAAATGAAACAATTGCCAGAGAACAGTTTCCCCGATACAATGTCACATAAACTGCAGTTTCCTTTACTTGTACCGAGAGACCCCATTAAACCGGAACCCCTTCCCTGTGACTATTTCCAATAGAAAACATGCCCGGCTTTTCTCATTGGCCTATTTAATCTGTTTATTTGTCTTATTCGCTAATAAAAATAAAAATAAAACCCACCTCTTATCAGCAGCTGCTATGCAAAGCAACTCTTTTTCATCTGAAGAGACGAGCAATCTCACTCCATCAGACTTCAAAACATCCTCTTTCAAGATCCTGATACTCTCATCAGAGAAAGATTTCCATAGAGTTGCTGCTTTGGCAATCGTGTTAGCAACCTCAAATGCAAGAATAGTGATCTTATTGCCGCGATGCACAACTCCCGTAATGAACCCACTACCAGTGTTTAAACTCGTCATGCTACTCCCAAGTGTATCTAATACTTCGACGGCTTTCTCCAAGCCAGCTATGCTGGCTCTGCCGATACTTGTTTCTGATAACTGAAAAAATAAATAAAAATAAAAGAGTTTTAATTAAACTCATGCTTCTAGTCATGTATATTTTTTTGATAGGAAATTATGTAATATATGGAATTGACTGTTCCATACAGGAACTTAACATCGGGAGTGAAGACAATAAAAAAAATTTACTATAATTGATTGGAATCTTTTTTTTTATTATATAGTACTAATTCAGCATCTACTATGAACTTGTTTGTTATAATTGGTTGGATCAAAATTCCCAAATTGAATTAAGACATCAGCTCAGTAAATCATTTGTTGGAGTATTTCCTTACTTGAAATACAAACAAACACAGAATCAATATATTTACTACAGGAGTAAAAAAGACAGTTTTCATTTCTCAAACTTTGCTTTAAATTATATCAGTTATTTTTTAAGGAGTTGGCTACGGTGCTATGCATAGCATAGAGGGCCTCCGTGCTACGGCTCAATATTTGAGTTTTCAAAATCCTAACGGTCGATCAAAGCCGTTCAACATGATCCCATATGATATGTACTTGCAAACCAAATTTTACATTTTTTAGAATTTTTTTACTATTTTTTTAGATAGGTAAAAAATCACTTGATCTGAAAATCTGTACCATTCAGATCAAGTGTTTTTCTACTCATCTAGAAAAATAGTAAAAAAATTCTAAAAAATGTAAAATTTGGTTTGCAAGTACATATTCATATGGAGATCATGTTGAACGGTGCAGATTGACCGTTAGGATTTTGAAAACTCAAATATTGAGCCATAGCACGGAGGCCCTCTATGCTATGCATAGCATATTAGCAATTTCTATATTTTAATATCGATATAGTTCTTACTTTGATAGTTTCTCTTTATTTATTCTTAAAGCAACTAACCGTAATATTGTTATGCTCTGATTCAATAAACTCATCTAACTGTATTTATGTTGTAAAAAGACAGGTAAAAAATTGAAACAAAACCAATTCTTCTCGGAACAGGGAACCCGCAGCTAAACTCACCCTGACCCTTTGGCCCAAATAATAAAGATACAAAATAATATTTCAAATCTAGCTTAAAAACACTTAAGGAACTAAAAACGATAAAAATTCAAAAAGATAAGTATGCTTACTTTTCCAGCGCTAGCTTTCCCCGACAAAATCGCAAGTTCGCCGGAGTCGTAGGCACTGTAGCCGCTCCTCCTCTTGTGGGAGAATCCCACCTCCGGTCCATTGCGTACGGCCCGGGTCGCGCCTCTTTTGTCTCGCCCCTTGGAGCAGACGCATCCCATTCGCAAAGCTCGTTGAATAATACCCCTAATCGCCAGCGTCAAATTAGAGAAGGAAGAAGGAATTTCCCCGAATTGATTTACAATTTACTTTAATTTCCTCTTTGCTCTCTGCTTTAGTAGCAGTTCTTCTCAGTTTTTAACTTTTTGAAACGCGTGTTAGAATAGGAGGCTTGAGCTGAATGCCTTTCTCTCTTTTTCTTCCCAGCGTTCCGACGCCGACCCCATGCGCTCTCGACTATTGACTCTTAACCCTTTTGTCGTCCCTCTCCCGTTTGAATAGGAGACTGGAGAGGACGGTTTGATTTGTCCGCCGATGAATGCGGCCAATTTTCATGTATATTTTTTTTAAATATTAATTGTACATGGCAGGACAATTTTGAAACGGAGAGGACGTCGCAAGGATTCAGTGATTTTTGGCGCGCAGCGGGTTTCGGATTCTCCGCGAGTGTGAACAGTGAACCAGCCTCCTCTATGGGGGTCTGGTACGAATTTACGACTATGCCCCTGTATATGGTCCTGGTCCACGGCAGTGATTGAAAGCGACCGCAATCCGAGCAGAGCACTCAGCACGGCACCAACCTGGCGGATAGAGCAACACTAGCCGTTGGATGGGATAAGGTAAAGGAGTCCGTAGGCCCCACCGTAGACTGTTGTGTGGTTGAATCGTGGACCGGCCGCAAAGAAGTCTTCTCCGACGTGAGATCGACTCTAATTATTCACATTTCGTTGTATGTTAACAGAGTAGTTTTAGCTTCATGCAGCGCACGAAACATATGCAACTCTATGATTCTATGATTTGTGCGCTGCATGGAGTCAAAACTGCTCTGTTTTTTGTCATCATGTCATTTCCTTGTAGATTATAAAAGCACTATTTTTATTTTATTTATGTATGCGTCTTTCTCAGATACAATAATACTATTTTTCCATGCAGTGATTTTCTATAATAATATATTATTATTGGGGCCCAGTAGCAATTTTATTTGTTGAACCATTGACTGATTGTGCTTCTGCCAAAATAATAAGTCAATGATGGAATATAAAGATCCCAAGTTGCCAAATTGCTTGTAATTTACAATATTAAATGGCAGTATTACTTTATAAATATATGACATCATAGGTGAGATTTATGCATTAATGTTTGTATCATCTATAATTATTACAAATTTATTAAATATTAGGTTTTCGGTAAATATTGTCATAGATTCGTACGACGATATTTTATTATTAAATTATATGTATATCTTATCAATTTTTATTATGGTGTATTGATTTGGTTTAATTTAAAATTTGTTGAATGTGTGTTAAATAAGGGCTATAATTAATATCTTCGAAAGTTTTAAATCATTTTATGAAATAAACATATTTTATAAATTAAATCAAATTTGCTACGTGTTTTTTTTATTGGTATAAAAACTTTACTCTGCGTTTGATGGATTTGACTGGAGATTGATGATAGAGAATGATTATCTCGTCTCAAATTTAGAACTATCATTTGATCTAGTGACAAATAACAGTAATTTTTTTACGAGAAATCATAAATTCAAAATTCGAATAAAAATTTCTTGATGAACAATAAAATAATAAAATTTGAAAAACTAGACCTTCATCTATCTATCTCAAAAAAATTATCTCATCTCAAATTAAAAAAAACGAGAAATAATAAACCATTAGATTATATAAAAGACAAGAGACGGAGCTAGTACGAGAGAATAAGGATCAATTAACCTTCAGTTTTTATTTTAATTTTTATACTTATACACGATTTTCTATAAGTAAAATTAATTCTCATGCATGAAAATTTTATATGATTCATCCCCATTCATATTTGACAGCCTTGTTCCGCCTCTAATCTGAACTGAAAATATTGATATATAATTAATAAAGTGTTAGTACATACGAAAGAAACAAATATTATGACAAAAAAAAAGTTGGTACAATATTAAAAGATATGGATAAAAAAAAAACATTTGAAATAAGCATCCAACGTGCAAGAATACTAATAACCCTCACACTGAACAATTCATGATCTAAATTATTTAATTCATAACAGTCTGTAACTCGCTAGATGTATTAGAGCATCTGCATCCCAGAAGCTATTAGAGTTTCTAATCTGATGTGGCAGTTGCTAAATCAGTTTCAGGGATGTAGATGAATTTCTTATTTAGCAACTTTGCTCAATAATTTCTTATTAAGAAATCGTTTATAAACTCTGACGTGACAAAACGATTGGCCTGTATTCGCTAAAATTAGTTTAATTTATTGCTGATATGTCTTATCAATTTTAATTTACTGATGATGTGACTTATTAGAAACTCTAAAATTTAGTTTCAGGAATGTGAACATTTATAAACTCCAGAGTCTATAATTTCTTAAAAACAGATAACAGTTATTTAGAAACTCTAAGAGTTACAGGGATGTAGATGCTCTTAGTAAAAAAATTGTCTATTCTAATAAAACTCCCGAATACACCTCTGTGAAAAAAAAAATTAATTTTGAGATGTCTTTATACTTAAATAAGACCTTCATACAAAATTCATGAATTATTTATATCTAATTCTAAAGCATTTTATCAAACATATAACATCGGAAGGTCACATCAAACAAGTCTAAAAGGTGTTTATACCAAGACTCAAAAGTCTTAAAAAATTTATTAATTCAAACAAATTTTGCTAGCTTATGGACATGTCTTAATAGCTTGTAGAAATAAAATCTAAAATACAGTATTGTAAAAAAAAAAAAAAAAAAAAAAAAAAACCTGGACTAATTTGATCAGGGCATTTCAAATTTTGGAATTTTTTTTATAAACCATAATTAAAAAAATATTTTTACAAAACCAACATGATTACTTTTTTTTACAAAAACCATAAGAACCGAAATGGCATTTCGTCCGGTCTCTCTTTTTGGATTTTCTGTGGTGGTTCATATGAAAACTTGTGAAACCAGTATCACAGAAAATTCAAAAAGGGGACCGAACCAAAATGTCATTTTGATCCGGAATAAAAAAAAATAACGGACTGAAATGGCATTTCAGTTCTTGTGGCTTTTGTAAAAATAAAAAGTAATCATGTTAGTTTGAACGAAATTATTGCGTTAGGTACAACCGGTTTATAAAGTATGAGATGCATTATTTTAGTTTGAACCAAAGAAAATGTGGTCATGTGCATTTTTTTATATATTTATTGAGATAACCGAAGCAAGCAACAAAGATTATAGAAAGAGTAGATCAATTCCGATATTTTTATTAATACCCAAAAAAAAAAAAAATTATAAAATCTGTCCCCACTCCAAACTTATTTTTAAATCTACCCCAACCGCCCGTCGGTTGGGCGGTCCACTTTCCGGATCTGACCGCCCAGCAGGCGGGCGGTCCACTCTTCATATCTGACCGCCCAGCTGCTGGGCGGTCCACTATTTTTTTTTATAAGCGGTCCGAAGGACCCGAACTGCCCATCTCTGTTCTCTCTCTTTCTTCTCTGCCTCCCGCCGCCCGAAACCAGCTGAAGAGTGGTCCCTCTCTCTCTCCATCTCTTCCTCTCTCCCTCTCTTCCTCTCTTCCTCTCTCTCTCTCTTGAACTCTCTCTCTCCCTCTCTTCCTCTCTCTCTCCCTCTCTTCCTCTCCCTCTTCAAATCTGCCATTCTCTCTCTCTATCTTCCTCTCCCTCTCCCTCTCCCTCTCCCTCTCTCTCTCTCTTCCTCTCTCTCTCTCACCCGAATCCTAATTTTCGGCCATCTCGGCGACAATCCGATTATTTTCGAGTAAGTCTCTAAATAATTTTTTTAATTTATATTTTGTATCTCGTATTGGCATTGGAACGATTGGTAGAATTGAATTGTTAATTATCTTGTGCGGGTTGTTGATTTTCCCGACACGATTGAATTGTTCAAAATTAGGGTTTCCAAGTTTAGGGTTGAATTGTTAAATTAGGGTTTATGGTTGAATTGTTAAATTTGGGTTGAACGGTTAAATTAGGGTTTAGGGTTGAATTGTTAAATTAGGGTTTAGGTTGAATTGTTAAATTAGGGTTGAATTGTTAAATTTGGGTTGAATTGTTAAGTTTGGGTTTAGGGTTGAATTTGTTAAATTAGGGTTTAGGGTTGAATTGTTAAATTTGGGTTGAATTGTTAAATTTGGGTTTAGGGTTGAATTTGTTAAATTAGGGTTTAGGGTTGAATTGTTAAATTAGGGTTTAGGGTTGAATTGTTAAATTTGGGTTGAATTGTTAAATTTGGATTGAATTGTTAAATTTGGGTTTAGGGTTGAATTTGTTAAATTATGGTTGAATTGTTAAATTTGGGTTGAATTGTTAAATTAGGGTTGAACGGTTAAATTAGGGTTTAGGGTTAAATTGTTAAATTAGGGTTTAGGGTTGAATTGTTAAATTAGGGTTCAGGGTTGACAAAATTGGAGTTTATAAGTTAGGGTTTATAAATCAGAATTTATAAGATAGAATCTTCTGTTTATTGAAATGTAGTATGGTCAGAACTAGACGGGGACGTGCATGTGATGCCCCTCTGGAGACGGGGGAGAGTTCACATGATCACGGTGCAGAGGATTCCGGTGCAGAGGCATCAAGTGCAGCGGCATCCGGTGTAGCGGCATCCAATGCAGCGGCATCCAGTGCAGAGACATCCGGTGCAGAGACGTCCGGTGCAGATGCTCCCTTTGGAGATTATCCCCCTCACCATCCGGACACATGTAGTTCTCTTCTGTGGACCCCACATGTCAGGCACCGTGTCTCACTTGCATCTATGGAGGTACGTTGGATTTGTATTCCTAATTTAAAAAGCATTATTTAATATTACAGATAATTAGACGTTTATATTGAAATCATTGTAAAATGCAGGACACGACGATGTTGACAGTGAGGCATCGCACCCCCGAGATACCATACGTCCGTCACCCGTTGATGGAGCAGTGCATCATGCATCTCAAGTTGTATCAGTTGGCCACCATGCCTCACTGTGATATTGACCAGGCTCTCGTTTGCGGTCTGGTGGAGAGATGGCGACCGGAGACGCATACATTTCACCTTTCGGTTGGAGAGATGACAGTCACACTAGGTGACGTCAGCGCCTTATGGGGTTTACGGATAGATGGCGACCTCATCGGCGGTGTCTCAGACCATCCGGACCTGATGGACATGATACCGGAGCTGCTGGGGCCGTTCCGACGGACTTGCAGAGGAAGAAGAAGAAGAAGAAGAAGAAGAAGAAGAAAGGGGAGGAGGAGGAGGAGGAATACCGGTATTCCAAATACTGCATTAGTCTTGCGGCGCTCCGCAGTTACTTCCATCGGCGTAGGATCACCCCCGATACACGTGACGAGCGGACCGTTCTGAGGTACTCACAAACTGTTGCAAATTAAAATATGTTATGGATTCAACAAAAAATGTAGTTATTTATGTCTCTAATTTATATTGCAGGTACATGAGGGCGTTTGTCATGGATTTATGTGGCAGCGTCATGTTTGTCGATTCCAGCGGTGACGCAATTCCGATTATGTTCTTTTATCTGCTGAGGCACATTGATCGGCCGTCGAGGTGGAATTGGGGTGGAGCCGTGCTCGCCCACTTATACCGGGGCTTGTGTCATGCTTGTCTGGTAAGTTTGTACAAATATTTTAATTTTTTTATTACAAATATTAGGGTTCCATATTTACCAGAAGTGCACCGCATGTCCAAAATTTAGGCGACGAACAAGCAGATTGCCGGACCGCTTCTTCTACTACAGCAGTGGTCCTGGTCGCATATACCGGTATGTCGGCCTGTTCCTCCAGCTCAGGCGGGGCTATGGACGGGAGATGACCCCAAGAGACGTCCGGGGTACGGTGCCATATGGGGTACTCCCCATACGTACGAGGACACGGGCAGGGGGAGGACAGTGGGGATTTCGAATGTCCGGGGTCAGCTCCAGATGCTTCACGAGGCGAGCATCACCTGGTACCCCTATCATGTGTTCTACGAGCATAACCTTCTATGCCGGCTGACATTAGAGCAGAGAGATCTCTATTTTTATCGGGAGTCGTGCGTATGTTTCTGGATAGTTGAGTACCACTATCCCGATCGAGTGCCCCGTCAGTTTGGCTTGGATGCATATGTCCCGAATTTTCAAGAGTTGGCGAGCAGCAGACCACCCAGCTTCACAGGTAACTACCCACTGCCTTATTGTTTATCTATTTTATTACTTGTTCAGACATACACGTTACTAATTAATTTATATTGCAGCACTAAACACAACAAGCCCAATGTCGACTGGAGCACGTGTTTCTGGGAGCATTACTAGCGTGCTGCATCACCGGGGTATCACTTTTGGACCCCGCCTCCAGCTATTGATGCCCCTACGCCGGTCGGGCCCTGGAGATTGCGATATTTAGTCTGGTACCAGAGATAGGGCATGCCGACGATTTATCTACAGGGGGACTATGGTGATGCTCTTCGACGGAGACTCACGGGTGACGGATCTATGACTTACTTGCCTTTCGGCCCGATCCATGCTCGTTCGGTATGTTTAAATGAAACTGACATGCTTAAAAAATTGTAGTTATTTATTCATATTCTAATAATAATAATGAAAATACATTGTGTGCAGATTTTGACCGCTATTAGAGGAGTGGCACACAGCTTGGTGTGCATGGCGAGAAAAAGTTAGAGAGCGATAGGATGTCAAATGCTCCAACACAGTGCACCGATCGTGGAGGACTCTGGCTGGGACGGGCGCCTCGTTGGTATGTTGCACGATGCTGAGGAGGACATCAATTGGCGCGAGATAAAGGCCTCACCACCAGATCCGGAGCAGCCTAGAGCCCCTATATACGCTGATGAGATGCCGTCACCTCCTGCAGGTAATATGTCATACAAATTATCATTATTAAGTGTCTCTCTAAAAGATCATTCTTATTAATTTATCTTCATTTCTGCAGATGATGACTCGGGCTGGGCGATCCACCAATGGGTGTTGAACAACAACGCGTGGAATGCGTACTACAACGAGTATGGAGTTCCAGTGCAGCTCACTGAGGTAGCAAAACTTCATTGTTTAATTAATTTATTCGTTATTTCTATGTAGCAAAAGTAACATTGTTTACATGCAGGATGAAGCTGCCGGCATAGTTGACTTCTCATTGGATGACCTCACTAGACATGAGGGCGGATGAGAGCCCAGACAGCACGACGGTGAGGCCAGTGGGAGTGAGACGCACACTGCAGATGGTTTTGCCTCTGCTATATTTGGCACACCGCCTCCTATCCTTCTACTTGGGAGGCCGATTCGTGGGTGTTGCGTACACAGGCGGGGATCCATGGGGAGCATGCATTACACCTGGGGGAGGACCCATGGGCGCGCGAGGCCGTACACGATGACATGCATGCAGGTAGATGAGGTTCACCAGAGGCGTCTGCCGTCGCAGAGGGAGCGCCGTGCACCTGAGAGGTTGGACCTCTCCGGACCTCGCCCTCGTCATCGCCGTTAGGGTTTTTATATTTTTTTTAGTTTGATAGGTTTCTAGTATTTTAGTTTGGATTATTATATTTCGTGTTTGGACTGTTATGTTTTATTTTTAGATTGACCATTTAGATTACCTACTTTTATTGTTTAGACTATCATTTCGATTACCATTTATAAATATTTAAACATTAACAAACATAATATAAAACTAATCAATTATATTAAAGCTAGACAATTACATAACATATAAAAATAATCGTCAATTATAAAAATATAATCGTCAACAAATAATAAATATATATCATACAATTTAATTTAATATGAAACATTCAAACAAATAATTACAACAATTTAATACAAAACATTCAAACAAATTAAAACATAAAACCCTTATAAAAAAAAAAAACAATAGCGGACCGCCCAGCCGCTGGGCGGTCAGCTATGAAGAGTGGACCGCCTAGCTGCTGGGCGGTCAGGTCCGGAAAATGGACCGCCCAGCCGACGGGCGGTTGGGGTAGTTTGGGGTGCGGGAAGATTTGATAATTTGTTTTTTTTTTTGGGTATTAATAAAAATATCGGAGATCAATTCCGAAGATGTTATTAATTATGAAAAAAAAGCTAGAAAAAAACAAAATAGACAATATCGTGCTAAATATATTTTAACAGCGGATTAATTTAAAAAATTACAACAAATCCAATTTACCAAACCATGTTGATGAGTCAAGTCAATAACTACCTCTACCTGTGTTTGCGGCGAAATTGATCTCTCCAGTCAAGTCAAAAAGGTTTCTCTGTGTTACAAAATTCTTGCAAACTTGGAAAGCGTTACCTCTAAAGGCTATAGCGTCATATAAAATATATATATAGAGAGAGAGAGTTGGGCTAATCAAACTTGACGATTAAACTCAATTTGGAGATCTAATCAAACTTGACGGTATTTTTTTACCCTCAATTTATTCTCTCCATACAAAATATATATATATATATAGAGAGAGAGTTGGGCTACAGTACTTCGCGAAGTAAAGCGAGTATTTTACTTCACATCTATATCTTTAATTTCAAAGTTTAAAACGTCGATTTGAACCGTTCAAGTTGATCTCCATATTAAATTGTGGTTGGAGACAAAATTTTACAATTTTTAGAAAAAAATTTACTATTTTTTTGGAATTTTTTAAAATCACTGTTTTCAGAAAATCGTGGACCATAAAAAATTAGTAATTTTAAAACATTCCGAAAAAATAGTACAAAATTTCTAAAAATTGTAAAATTTTGTCCCCAAGCACAATTTAATATGGAGATCAACTTAAACGGTTCGGATCGACGTTTTAAACTTTGAAATTGAAACGTGAAGTAAAATACTCGCTTTACTTCGCGAAGTACCGTAGCCCAACTCTCTCTCTCTCTCTATATATATAGGAAATTGCTAATATGCTATGCATAGCACAGAGGGTCTCCGTGCTACGGCTCAATATTTGAGTTTTCAAAATTCTAACGGTCGATCCGAACCGTTCAACATGATCTCCATATGAATATGTACTTGCAAACCAACTTTAACATTTTTTAGAATTTTTTTACTATTTTTTTAGATAGGTAGAAAATCACTTGATCTGAAAATTCTGTACCATTCAGATCAAGTGTTTTTCTACCTATCTAAAAAAATAGTAAAAAAAATTCTAAAAAATGTAAAATTTGGTTTGCAAGTACATATAGAGATCAAGTTGAACGGTTCGGATCGACCGTTAAGATTTTGAAATCTCAAATATTGAGCCGTAGCACGGAGGCCCTCTATACTATGCATAGCACCGTAGCCAACTCCTATATATATATATCGACGCAAAGAACGCTCGAAATTCATCGTCAAAAGAGTTCTATCAAATACGAGAAATTTCAAAGGAAAAAATAGGCAGAAAACGACTCAATAAGAAAAAAAAAATAACACCAACAATAATAAAGCAAACAAAGAGATAATGCATCAGTGTATTGGACCGCACATTAATTATACGGTGTACAAAAATACATAATACATCAGAAGATTTAAACACAAAACAATTATTGAAGGCAGTTTTAGTTTGACGATTTTTGTCAGTCTCAATCAATTTTTTAAAGAAGTTTTGAGTTTGAACAGAAAGTGATGCCTTTCTGAATTCAGATATTCATCAAATCCTTAACGGGTCCGATCCGCATCGCAACAAAAGAATCCGAATCCGCTTTGTTGCATACATGCAGATCCACTTCTAGAGTCCTTGGTCAAAAGGAAACAAAATTGTGACCATAATCATGTCATTCTCCATTTTTTCATTACATTCATTTGACATCTTTAACAATATAATGGACGAGCTTATTATGCTTCCAACCTAAAATATATATATATATATATATATATAGAGTAGAACTAGGGTGCTCCTAGGCTCACCAAGCCCTTCGTGAGCGCGACTCTAAAACCTATCGAATTGATTTCAAACGACATTTTCAAACCGTTAGATGTTCAATCTATATTAAAATGTGCTTGGAGACTAAATTTTACATTTTTTGGAATTTTTTTACTATTTATTAAGATGGTTTGAAAATCGCTGTTTTTCAATGGTGCAGAATTTTAATAAAAACAGCGATTTTCAAACCATCTTAATAAATAGTAAAAAAATTCCAAAAAATGTAAAATTTGGTCTCCAAGCACATTTTAATATAGATTGAACATCTAACAGTTTGAAAATATCGTTTGAAGTCAATTCGATAGGTTTTAGAGTCGCGCTCACGGAAGGGCTTGGTGAGCTTAGGAGCACCCTAGTTCTACTCATATATATATATATATATATATATAGTATGGCTAATTTGCTGCTGGCAGCATTTCGGCCAGCTGCTGCCGGGGCTATATTTAGTCATACGATGTTCAAACAACAAATCCAAACTGTTATATGTGATCTCTATATTGAAATCTGTTTGGAGACCAAATTTTATATACTTTAAAAATTGCTGATCCGGGTGAACAGTAAAAACAGTCTGGACCATATGATCTGGAATTTTCAAAGTGGCTTAATAAATAGTAAAAAAATTCCAAAAAATGTAAAATTTGGTCTCCAAGCAGATTTCAATATAGAGATCACATCTAACAGTTTGGATTTGTTATTTGAACATCGTATAGCTAAATATAGCCCCGGCAGCAGCTGGCCGAAATGCTGCCAGCAGCAACTTAGCCATACTCTATATATATATAATAGAAGGATGAAAAGTTTTAATTGTTGGCTCTTTCTCTGTCAGTTAAATATGAAATATGTTAAATTCAAACCAATTTAAGAGGTGTTTAGTTCTTTCATAACAACAAAATTGAAATTTTTAATGATTAAGTTCTAATATTTTTTTCTAACTTATAACAAAAAAATTGAAATTTTTAATGATTGATTTTTAATATTTTTGTGTGGATTGATCATGAATCAGACTTGACATACACTATGTATGTATTACCTTCAATTTTAATTATTTTGTGTATGTTTTCAAGCATTTATTACTAAATTAAATGAAAGAAAATGAACTGTCCTTCTAAACACTATCATTTAGCACAAATGTACATTGTTCAAGTTTATGTAACAGATTCAAAAAGTCAAATATTTGACAATTATATGTAGAAAAATTCATGCTCCGCTGTTAATTTCAATCCAAAAAAATATATTATTTTTCTTAATATGATCATCTGATGTAGAATGGATGAATGAGATCAGTATCAGAATTCAAAATTTCAATTTCTACAGAATGAATAATCTGGATTGTCTGATTCGTATTGGCACGAATATTAAAAGAATACTGTTCATTACGGGCCAGCTCGGCAAAAGTGGAATAGAGGAATAGAGTAGAAAAGATGTTCTATTCCTGCCGATCAAGAGAATAAGTGAGTGGAATTGGGAAATTGGAAATAGTGGAATTGAATTTGAACTTTTGCAGTGAAATCCTGTTTTTTACATTTGAATCCCTCCTCTATTCCTCCATGAGCTAATTCCCTATTCTATAGAAAATGTGGAATAGAGGAATTAACATTTTTCAAGAGATGAATTTGATTCATTTACATATACTCTTCCACTCTTCCACTATTTCACTTTTTCACCATCAACCGAGCATGACCGAAATAGTGAGAAATTAAAACATATTTCAAATTCTATTTTTTCTCAATTACAAGCTTGGATCAGAATAGACCGAATTTTGATCGGAATGCAGAGGATACAGATTCCCCCGACATTTTTATTAATATCCAAAGTTAATTACAAATTAATAAATATACCCAGAATGCCTGACTTCTTCCAAAAATGTCCAAACCGGCCATTTAGTGGCCGGTTTCCTCTCCCCCAGAAACCGTTCACAAAATGGCCGGTTTCCTTTTTTTTTTTTTTTTTAAGACACTATGAAGAGCAAGATAATGAAATCTAACACTGAAAATTTGATTTTTTGTTTACATTATTTGTTAGATTACTTCTTTTGATTTATAATTAGCCTAAGGTCTCCATCATCACGTCTGAGGAAAACCGTTGATGATCAGTATTTACGCTTCCTCTTAATAATGCCGTCACTCCAAAACTGTAAGTTTTAAATTCAGTTTGTTATTTTATTTTGGATTTACGGATTCTGAATTGCTTGTGTTTTAATTGCAAAACACGTTATGATTTTGTTAAATTTCTATCATTTGGTATCAGAGCCATTGGAAATTCATATAAGATGCAATAATTTTTTTTAACGAAAATGATTTTCAGTGATTTGTATTAAGCCATACAGATTCAACTTATTTTGACGAAATTTTGGACGAAATTTTGGACGAAATTTTGTTATTTTATTTTGGACGAAATTTTTTTTTTAAGAAGAATTTATATTTCCTGATTATGTATGCACAAAGATGTTGTTCAATGTATTATTATTGAAGATGCAATGTTGGAGGTCTTAGTAGCCAAAATGCATCATGTCATGAATCACATGGGCACTCCTATTTGCATATATTGGATCCTATACAACTTAGTTTGGATGAATTTTTGGTCCAAGTTGCATCATGACCAAGACTTTTGGCAACATAAGCCCAAAAATGAAAAGCTTTACGAAATTTGGGCCAAAACTTGATCACATGATTATTAAGTGGTAATGACATAATTTTGATACAAACATTGTATTGAATCTTATTGAATGCTATATGTTATATTGATCACATGGGTTGCATATTTCATTTTTGGAAAGTACTAAGTAGAAGTCCAAGGTCTATATATATTGTATTTGTAATTTGTTAGCATTTAGTCATTTATGTATGATTTTATATGAATTTATATACAATAATCGGCCCAACGAAAGTTTATTGTATATTTTTCATATAAATAATTTAAACTATATGACGTTATTTTTAATAATTGATTGTTATTAATTTTTTCCAACTTTAAATTGTAACTGCCACTTTATTAAAAAGAATTTCTATGAAGATAAAGAGAAACAAA
The DNA here is from genome assembly GCA_025461045.1 of Carex parvula. Classification (NCBI taxonomy): domain Eukaryota; kingdom Viridiplantae; phylum Streptophyta; class Magnoliopsida; order Poales; family Cyperaceae; genus Carex; species Carex parvula. The sequence continues at coordinate 399,453 of JAJGRW010000208.1, read as the reverse complement.
AAATAGTTTCTATTTATACATCACTATGAAGACACATAATTTACCCAAATTTACCATAATTTAGCGTAATTTAATGTAATATAGTGCAATTCAACATAATTTCAAGTAATATAGTGTATTTTAGTATAAATATACTAATTATAAATCAAAAGAAGTAATCTAACAAGTATTTTAAACAAAAAATTCAAATTTTCAGTGTTAGATTTCATTATCTTGCTCTTCATAGTGTCTCTAATAAAAGAAAAAAGAAAAAAGAAAGAGGAAACCGGTCATTTTGTGGCCGGTTTCTGGGGGAGAGAAAACCGACCACTAAATGACCGGTTTGGACATTTTTGGAATAAGTTAGACATTCTGGGTATATTTATTAATTTGTAATTAACTTTGGATATTAATAAATGTCGGCAGATTCCCATGTGTTAAAATAAAGTTGGGCAGCTGGCTAGTGTGTAATGAATATTTTTGCTAATTTCTCATCGTGGTTTTAATTCCTTTTTAATAACAAGTTGGAGACGTTGAACTTTTTTTAATGAAGAATTTGGAATATTTTAGGGAGGAAATTATAGTAAATAAAAGTTGGCATTTGAATATGTGATAATTCCTGGTCAAATTTGTACTTAAATTGTTGAGTTTGAATTTTCCTTCAATAATTCTTTCAGAAACATCATTGCATTATCTACTTCATCTCTTCTCCATTGTAAATGAAATGGAGATGCCATTTATTCCATGGTAACAACTTAACGCATGTAAATTTGCTCTCATCATTTAATTCAGGAAATCATATCTCCTCCATAAAAAAAAAATCATGGAGAGAAGGTTATAAAATTCATTTGTTTGTTTACAGCCATGGAGAGGTATCAAACAAAAAAATTTGTTTGGTTGTGACACCCTAAAAACAAATCGATGATCTGATTTTCAAAGCAAAATTAAATACCTCACCTTTTTTTTAATTTGAAACCCCGTAGGTCAAATACCTCACATTTGGTTGGCGGTTTGAGAATTGAGACCAAGTACCTCCAATTCTCAATCAACCATTTAATTGAGGTATGAAAAATTTGAACAAAAGGTTTAAATAGCGTTTATTGCGTCATAGCTGAACGACTAAAAAAACGACGTTATTGTCATATAGCGCGTTATTTAGAACCCTGATTTGAACTGATAGTACGCTGTTGTACTTGGACTTCACTGATTTGAGACCAAGTATCTCAAATCTCAATCAATAGGTATGAAATTTTTTAATATAGTTTAGAGTAAAATACTATAAAGACAGTAAATTTGACTTCATTCTTAGCATAAAAATTTTATATGATTAATCACAATAAGTATTAGACCTCATATCTTGAAGGTCCTACATACTGAGACCAGAACATGTAATAGGTGGTGCTGGCATGATACTATGAGACAACAGTTGTCTGTTCTGTTAAGTATGCATAAAAATAGCTGATCACAATCCCCAGTGATATCTCCTTATAGTAATGTTTGTTTTTTTAGTAAAAGTTGGAGGTCAAGCTATCTAACTATTTAATACTCTTGTTATTACAACAAATGATTTTTCTTATTTGAGTTTCGAACCCATAACTTCTCACATAGAGATCATGTGCCTTTGCCACTAAATCAAAGGCTGATTCTTCTAGTAGTACGTTGTTGTACTTGGACTTCACTGAATTGAGAACAAGTACCCCAAATCTCAATCAATCATTTAATTGAAGTATGAAAAATTGAACTGATAGCAGTTGTTGTACTTGGACTTCACTGAATTGAGAACAAGTACTCCCAAATCTCAATCAATTATTTAATTAATTGAAGTATGGAAATTTTGAACTGGTAGTATGATGTTGTACTTGGACTTCATTAAATAAATTACTTTTAAAATCTTATGGTAATTTTTTGTTTTTATATTTTTTAATTATAGGGTCAAATTATACAATTATTAATATCCACGAGGAAGAATTTCGAACAAGCAACTTTTTTCACTAAGAACATTTTCTTTTACCACCGAAATACCGAATCAAAAACTGGTCTGGATATTATTATTTTTATTTTCTTGCAATAACCATTCTAACATTTTTATTGTCTTACATTAACTATTCTAATGTCTTACATTATTATATTTAATACATCTCTCTTACGATTAACCTTTTAATTTCTTGCAACAAAACTATTTGCGGTGCTATGTTAAAACTGATTTCTATTTTGTGATGCTACTGAGCAGGAGCGGAGGCAGAATTTTGAATAATGGGGCTCAAAAATGCTATAAGTCCTCAAGTTGTATACATTTTAATAGTTTATTTTTCTTGAAAAATGAATGGGGGTCAACTATATAAAATTTTCAAAAAATCTATGGGAGTCATTTTTTAGGTACCCTTAACATTTAACTATAAAATATACAAAAGTAACATATATAATAATTAGTTTTTGAAAATGAACGGGATCAATTGACCCCCATTTGATGTATGTGAATTCGCCCCTGCTACTGAGTAGCTTAAAATTATAAATATATTTAGGACACTTATTTACTAAGTAGTAGGTGTTTTTTGAACAATTAAGTAGGTAAGTAGGTCTTGATGTGGTTTTTTGTTGAATGGGTCAAGGATGCAAACAAATGACACATGTAAATAGAGTGATTGGGAGTCGATTGATCTCATTTATTTTCAAATTTAAGTACTTGTACATGATTTTCAATATAATTTTAGAGTAAAATATTATAAATACAGTAAATTTAACTTCATTCTTAGCATAAAAAATTTATATAATTAATCACACCTTTTATTCTCAGTGTAAATTTGACTTCATTATCTGTATTGATTATGTAACATACCTTTTATCAAAAAAGTAAAAAAATAAATAATAATAATTTTCCCTTTTATTTATTTAGCTATTTATTTTGAAGTTGTGTACTAGTGTTCCTCTCTTGTCACGATAGATAGTCTGGAAATATATGCATGTGAAATGCTCTTCAATCGTTAAGCCGTTGCCCTGGACTACTTGTACTCCTATTCTGGGCCTATTTGGAAATCTATAAATTCTGCTAACGGGCCTACATTATATTTTGGGCTTTTTGTAGGGTTGTACACTTGTACGATTTATATCTGGGTCTATTCTTCAACCGTGAATTACTGGAAATGATTGAGTGGGCCAACAGATAATTATTTAAAAAAATAATAATAATAAAAGTAGGTTTATGTGTTTCGAGAAAAGAAAAGGGGAAAACAGCATATCATTAATAATAATGACGAGGATTTAACTTTTATTATTTTTGGTGTGTTCGTGATATATTTATTTTTAGTACTTTAATAATTAAAATTTTAAAAATTAATATTAAAATCAAATTATTAGATATTATCTATATTAATTTTTCCATGCACATGTATGTATAAAGTTAAGAACTCAAAGTCTCTGTTTCATCTTTCCCTTTCTGTGGTGACACCACAATAGGGGCTTCATTTTTAGCTTCCAATCCGATGGTGAATGCACGGACTAAGCATGTGGAAGTTGATTACTACTTTGTGAGAGAACAGGTCGCCAACAAGTCCCTACTGATTCATTTTCTTTCTTCAAAAGATCAGATTGCAGATGTTTTCACCAAGCCACTTGCATCACCTCGGTTTACCCATCTCTCTACCAAACTTACAGTCTGTGCATCAAATTGTTGGCGGGGGGGGGGGGTGGTGCGCAGGGTGGTAATAGAGTACAAGCAGAACCAAGAGCACAGACACAGTGGTACTGATGTAATTAGTAAAGTGAGGCCATAACTAAATCAGTTAGTGGCAAATATGTAATTAGCATATGATAAGAGATTAGTTAGAAGACTAAGCTGGTTGGCTTTAAATAGAGATGTAGTCTTCTCTTGTAAGGTTACAAGATCAAGAATGAAATAAAGATTCTTCTTCAATTCTATCTCTTTCTCTCTCCGTTTACAATATATAACTGAAATTTTGTACTCCGATATAAGGATGGTTGCGGTCATATAAGAATAAAATCATTTAAGCCAGATATAGAACCAAGTATGCCCGCAATTCACAGAGCAGCGAGATTTCTAATTCCAATGGTATGGAAGTAGGAAAAAAAAAGGACTATTATAAACCTAATTATCTGTCCTGTAAACCAAGAAAGAGCCGGTTTTACTGTACTGGCATGCAAGTTCTTGTCCGGCAGACGTTGGAGGTGTGAATGCACACTTACATGTTTCGACAGTTTCACCTGGACAGTATGATTTCCTGAAATTAAAAGGAATATAAATATAATAGTTAAATAAACAGCAAACAGAAAAGAAGTAATTGCTGATACTTTACTATCTTATTCAATTACCACAGCCTAAACTGGTAAATAACTTGAGGAAAAAGTAAACGGGTGATCGAGTGTTGATTACTATGCCGCTTTGGTTAATAAACTCGTCCTTTTCTTAAAAGCTGACAGCAAGCCAAATGGACTTAATATTGGGTGACTTGATGTATTCAAAATAGTATTAACTGGTCATATAGTGATTTTCTTGGATTTAATGCAGAGTCCTTACTGGTTACTTAGTCATTCGACTCATATTTTGCCTGTCCCGCTCCTGCTTTAACTGCAGGTTATAATTCACATACATCCAAAAAATTGAGTCATTGTATGCTCGATGCGCCTGCTTTAACTGCAGGGGTATAATTGGCAAATAACCAAAAAAATCGAGTCATCGTTTGCTCGACTCACCCTGCTTTACCTGTTGGGGTATAATTGACAAACAACCAAAGTAACCGACTCAGTGCTTGCCGAACTTGTCCCTGCATTAATTGCAAGGGTATAATTGCCAAACATGTACAGTATTGTGTGTGCCACAATTTGATTGATTATCGCGTGCATCTTTTGGTATACAAGCAATACTGTGTCAGTTTTTTCTCCTTTCCCCCACCTCAAACCACTCGATCACCCGTTTACTTTTTCCTCAAGTCATTTACCAGTTTAGGCTTGAGGAAAAAGTAAACGGGTGATCGAGTGGTTTGAGGTGGGGGAAAGGAGAAAAAACTGACACAGTATTGCTTGTATACCAAAAGATGCACGCGATAATCAATCAAATTGTGGCACACACAATACTGTACATGTTTGGCAATTATACCCTTGCAATTAATGCAGGGACAAGTTCGGCAAGCACTGAGTCGGTTACTTTGGTTGTTTGTCAATTATACCCCAACAGGTAAAGCAGGGTGAGTCGAGCAAACGATGACTCAATTTTTTTGGTTATTTGCCAATTATACCCCTGCAGTTAAAGCAGGCGCATCGAGCATACAATGACTCAATTTTTTGGATGTATGTGAATTATAACCTGCAGTTAAAGCAGGAGCAGGACAGGCAAAATATGAGTCGAATGACTAAGTAACCAGTAAGGACTCTGCATTAAATCCAAGAAAATCACTATATGACCAGTTAATACTATTTTGAATACATCAAGTCACCCAATATTAAGTCCATTTGGCTTGCTGTCAGCTTTTAAGAAAAGGACGAGTTTATTAACCAAAGCGGCATAGTAATCAACACTAACATATATATATATATATATATATATATTTCCATCACAGTAATCTTAAATGTTGGGTATTTGTTTTTAATATCTCAAGAGGAATTAGGTGTTAATTGCAAATATCAGTGAAGTATATGCAATTTGTAAGATTTGAAAACCGCAACAAGTTAATAGAAATAAATCAAAACCTTGCTGCATCCATTAAGCGAGAAGCAACCCCTTTTCTTCTTTTAGAAGGTACGACCCAAATAGCCCTAAATCCCAAAACAGCTGGTACCGCCTCCTCTTCGCAAACAATGGCACCAAAATTTAAATTACCTTCTTTGGCCATCTTATCAGAGTTGCATTTTCTAAGAACCTCCCTCGTAAAATTGCAATTTCCAAAAGTCATGGTTTTATTCGACCTGGTTGAAATGACTTTATCCTGTGACAGACTAGGGCGAACTGGTTTCTCAGAGATTACTCTATGAGCAGCTTTTATGGGTTCAGCAACTAGGCAGCCAGCAATTCTGTGGTTTAATATGTACATGTAAACCTGCATAAGGGAGTGAGAGAAAGTTCTTATACAACTTCAGCGATGAACTCAAGTTTCTTTACTTCCATGTATTTCATCAAGTCATAACTGAGGTCCAACGTCTAGAACCAAAAAACAGCAGAAACTAACAGTGAAGAGATAAATATAATGAAGGTCAGTGTGCACCAGTATAACGCAATATGGACTAGTTGGTTTATTCAGCACACCATACAATAGGTTCTGGGTCAAGTGGGGTCCAACCCGACAGGCCACGAGGACAAGAAATACAGACTCAGAACTGAACTTTCAATGTGCCAGGTAAGCGCTTGGGCTGACACCAACAGTTATGGATTTCCAAAAATTCAGATTTAGTAGTTTCATATATCCATGACTTCTCTTTATATTTATGTATATTAATTAAATTTATCGAGATAATGTAAACTACAACCTTAGATTTAACAGAGCTGAAATCAAGAGCCGGGTGGGTGGGTTAAGACCAGAACCTATCAACCAGCTTGTCAAAAACCGACCTTGACTCAATCCATAAACCCATTATTATAGCACTCCAGGACTTAACTAGGGTCAGATCAGGTCTACTAATTAGCCTACCTTACAGTGTGCATGAAGAAGCTGTCCTTCGCCAAATCCAAGCTCTTTCTCACTTGTTCTTATTACTTGTCTAACCTGCATTGTATGATATGGAACTCATCAGCAATGACATATGTTGCCACAGCTGGTGCCTCACAGATAGATATTTCCAAAATTTTAATGGCTATTATACACAACCACCACCACCTTCCCAAACAGGGAAAAAGAAAGAAAAACAAAACGCACCAGCAACACACCACACACAAATTTAGTGACCATACACGAGGCCTGCCTAAACTTTGTTCAATTGCTTTGAAGACATTAATAGTTGTTACTATTCAGTTAGTAGCCACCCACAAAAAATGTCTAAGAGCAATAAGTGATTACAACAGTATGAAGGCTTTACAGATGGAAAACTCAAGAATGGCCAAAAAATAATATCTTAGTAAGGTAAGGAGTAAATCTCACACTCTGTCTACAATATAACAAGGAAGAGAGATATTGAAATGGCTAGAAGTTGACTGCTGTATTATTAATTTAGCCTAGAAAATTCAAACCTTTTGCTTATGGCCAGATAAATCTGATTCATCTAATAGCACGACTCTGTCATCATTATCACAAAATCTTGCAACCACCTTCTCATTCTTCCATCCCTGCTTTGACCAAATTCCAAAATAAACAACATGTATGTATACCACTAATGAAAAGGAAATCATCGCTCTATCTATTAAATAACAGGAGGGAAAGAGCAAACACCCTGAAGGCAATCCCTTCGAAGTATTCTTTATGGTAGGACTTGTGAGCCTTCTCGTCTGCGAGATCTCCACGTGCATACATCATACCACAGACTGCACACTGGTGCAGTAGAAAATCAGACTGCCCCAGTTCCAGATAGTATTGTGCATAGCTTCTCTTCTTGTTGACAACCTTGGTTGGGGTCGAACTCGACTCGTGAGCATTCTTTGACCGTATATCAACACTATCCAAACTGTTCTACAAGTACATTATATTGAATTAGAAAGAAGCATTGATGGTAACTTTTACAAATATCCTATGGTGTTTCAAAATTATATATTTGATCAAGATTTTAGAATCCAAATTTGTATCCAATCAAGAAAGCTGGTCTTTAAATTGAACCTCAAATTGAAAATAATGACAAAACTGGATATATTTGAGTTATATTCAAAACACTAAACTACAACAACCCAAAATCAATATTAATGGTGTGTTGTCTTACTCTAGCAATTCATGCTAGATTGAACAAAATTGGTTGTTTTGCACATGGCATAGAAATTAAATTGTCCGAAATTATACACAGTTGAGAAAAAAAATAAAAGTAACAAATCAGAGAGAGGGGAGATTACGGGGGTATTGTCGGTAAGACGGGATCAGGTGATGGCGAGATGAGATCAGATCGGAGAGACAGCACTTCAGATTCAGATTCAGGGCGAGAAGGTTTAAAGAAAGAGTTTATCTTGGACTGCGACATGGCCTGCAAATATACTTCCAGATATTACAAGCAATTTTGCCAGAAATTCGGGTCAGGAAATATACTTCAAATCCAAGCAGGTCAGGAAATTTGCGAGAAATATACTTCAAATCAAAGTTCGGGTCAGGAAATTCGGTCAAAATCCAAGCAATTTTGCGAGAAATCGAGGAAATTCGGTTAGACCTAAACTCCCGTATTACAGTAGAAGGGGATTTACCGAACACTACAGCAGTAGAGGCGATCCTTCTTCTTCGCCCAGGCGCAGGCGGAGGCGACGGTCCTTTTTTTTTTTTTTTTTTTTTCGCGTTTCGCCCCTGGCTGCTCTGGCTCTCTGCTAGCGAAGGGTTGAGACTTGAGAGCATTTGTGAGTAGAGACTGGAGATAATAAAGGAAAGGGTCTTCACAGTTGGCGGGAAGACGGAAGCGGGAGAGTCCAAATTTCTTTGTTTGTGGAAATTAAATATGAGTTTCACAAATTAGTTGTCTAATTTATGTCTAATAAAATAATTAAAAAATATTAATCATTTTTATCAAGCACAGAAAAAGTAAGAAATGAGAGAGAGGGGAGATTACGGGGGTATTGCGGGTAAGACGGTATCAGGTGATGGCGAGATGAGGTGAGATCGGAGAGAACACTTGTGATTCAGATTGGGGGCGAGAAGGTTTAAAGAAAGAGTTTATCTTAGACTGTGACATGGCCTAGTGTGCCGTGTCCCAAGTGAGAGATGATAGTAGCCTAGCCTAGCCCGGTAGAGTGGTAGGTCAAGTGCGATGAATTCTAATTAGAATTTTGTGAGTAGAGACTGGAGATAAAGGAAAGGGTCTTCAATTGGCGGGAAAACAGAAGCGGAGAGTCCAAATTTCTTTCTTTATGAAAATTAAATATAAGTTTGACAAATTAGTTGTCTAATTTATGTCTAATAAAATAATAAAAAAAATATTAATCATTTTTATCAAGCACAGAAAAAGTAAGAAATGAGAGAGAGGGGAGATTACGGGGGTATTGTGGGTAAGACGGTATCAGGTGATGGCGAGATGAGGTGAGATCGGAGAGAACACTTGTGATTCAGATTGGGGGCGAGAAGGTTTAAAGAAAGAGTTTATCTTAGACTGTGACATGGCCTAGTGTGCCGTGTCCCAAGGTGTGTCGTGTCCCAAGTGAGAGATGATAGTAGCCTAGCCTAGCCCGGTAGAGTGGTAGGTCAAGTGCGATGAATTCTAATTAGAATTTTGTGAGTAGAGACTGGAGATAAAGGAAAGGGTCTTCAGTTGGCGGGAAGACGGAAGCCGGAGAGCCCAAATTTCTTTCTAGTTTGACAAATTAGTTGTCTAATTTATGCCTAATAAAATAATAATGTGTTTTACAAAGACAAATAATAAAAAAATATTAATCGTTTTTATCAAGCACAGAAAAAAGTAAATGATAATTCATTCAGAATTTTTCATTTTTTAGTAATAATTGGATCACTTGCATTTTGTTAATATCATGTTGGTTGGTGTATAAATGAGGAATAAAATCCTTATTACTTAGTTGCTCTCTTATTTTAACAATAATACATTCATGATGAGAAATTAATATTTCATTTCAGAAAATATTTTGCTCCATTTTGCCCGAGTTTTATTTTCTTTTGATTAATTTTATTAAATGTTACTTCCACTTTCAACGCTTATCCTTTTCTTTTTTTTATCAAATTTTCAACCGTGAATTACTGGGAATGATTGAGTGGGCCAACAGATAATTATTTAAAAAATAATAATAAAAGTAGGTTTATGTGTGTCGAGAAAAGAAAAGGGGGAAAACTGCATGTCATTAATAATAATGATGAGGGGATTTAACTTTTATTATTTTTTGGTGTCTTTTGTGGGAACCATATCACCAGCTCTTCTGTGGGCAGAAAGTTTCTGCTCCTAAAATCACTGACACGTGGGTCCGGAATGAGTTTTGAAACAAAACTATCAAAATTCACTCCGAATCCACGTATCAGTGACTTTAAGGACAGAAATTTCTTGCCCACAGGAAGCAGGAGATTTGGTTCCGTCTTTGTAATATATTTATTGTTAAAACTTTAATAATTTAAATTTCAAAACTTAATATTAAAATCAAATTATTAGATATTATCTATATTAATTTTTCCATGCACATGTATAAAGTTACAACGTTTGTTTTTTTTGTTTTAATTGGTGTCAATGAAAACAGAAGTCATGCTTTATACTATCAATACTTCTACTAACCAATAAATTTCAAAACAAAAAACCAATGTTGTCATACTTTATTCTAAAGTTTGAATTACAAATAACAATTCTAACTTGTTCAAATTAAAATAAATTGGAAAGAAAAGGTATAGGAAAAGAAAAGGACAAGGAAAAGAAAAAATAACAGTTTTCATGAAGCATCTTTCGCCTCATTTTTGCTGACTAATATGCACTGCATCAAGGGCAGAGCCAGACCTTCAAACTATGGGGGTCAAATATAAATGGAGGTCCAGTATATAAAATTTTTAAACTGTGAATTGGGTCAATTTGATAATTCTGTAGTATTTTGTACTAATTTATATAGAAACTTATCAATAAATATAATTTTTTTGAAAATAAATAGGGGTTAATTAACACCCATTTAAACCAAGTGCCTCCGCCTCTGCACTACACAACGTAGTAATAATATACGCGTTAAATTCACGAATAATTTGCATTCTATTTTTTTTTGACGTTTCCGAACTGAACTCCGAATAAAACATTAAAAAATGTATAATACTTTTTATTTGCGAATAAAACGCGAGTCGCGAATTATTCGCGAGAAAAATGCGATTTTTTTTTAGTTTTTTTTTTTTGCTTCCTTGTTGTACCGAATAATTCTTGAATTATATCCGAATCACAAACTTTTAACTCCGCCGAACCGAATCCGAACTATTTGTTTGTCACTATGCTAAACAACTGCACTCTCATTTCTCTGAGAACATGGCAACCAGCGGAGTTGTCATATTATATCCAAGAAAGTTCATTCTTGTGTCAGATCATATTCTCACAAATTCAAAGTTATTTTTTTTTTTGAGAACTCACAAATTCAAAGTTTGAAATGATTCTAAGAAATCGATCGCGAGAAAGTATTCATTTCTCCTACTTGGCTTTCCATCCTCCGATCCATATGGAATCCATTCCCCGAGCGAGCGTTTCTGAATTCTGATCGGGGTGGATTTCTTTTTTAAAATCATCAATCATACAGTATTTATGACGAGAGTAAAGACTGAAAATAAGATCAACGACGTCTGATTTTTGCATCATGATTTGCGCCATCGTGAATATTAATAGAATCTCAACATCAGTCTTCTGCTTAGACCACGACAGACGGCAGCATCCCATGTTGGCCCTCCGTAAAATGGCGTATAATTACTATTGGAGGCATGAAGAACCCAATACGCCAACTGTCCAACAGTTGTCCTGTCTTAATAATTTACAATAAATTACTCGGATCCGAATTTGCGGGTCCCACTGGGCTGCGCCACATGACAAGTGTTTTCGATTCAGAATTTCCCCATCACGATCCGAATTCGGATCACCGCAGGTACCTGACTCACACAAATTGGAAACGGACGACCTAAGATCGTTCTTTTAACTTAACACGCATCTCAAAGCACAAATCCCCGAATAGGCACCGTTTTGAGTTAATCTGGACTGTCCGTTTCAAATTGTTTGAGTCAGGTACCTGGATCCATCCAAACAGGTCGAGCAAAGTTCTTCTATTTTCCCTCCAGGAAAGTTCAATCACTGCGTCAGCACGCGGAACCAACCGAATAATCAAAATTTTAAAATTACAATCCGACGGCTGCCAATGCGATCGCGACGCGTAGCGAATAGATCAGTCAAAGTCCAGTTTGTCCTTCCGGTTCGGTCCAAATAAGAAATAACTGCTCCAACTAAACTTCCGACCGCCGCTACTCGACCTCCTTCCTCATCCCACCGCCGCTACTCGCCCCTCTCTGAACCGTGGGTCCCTCCCCACACCCAAGAGAAAAGCAGCTCCACGCTGTGGCTTTTCGTATCCTTCCTTCCTTCCCGCGGTTCGAATTTCGAACGCGCGAAGGATACGCGCAATTGGTTCTCCCGATCTTGTCCCCAGCTACATTTTTTAACCAAAGGAGGGAATTGAGTGGAGATTAATCAGGAGTTGAAAAATGGGAGTTTCGAATAATGTCGTGGGGCTTGCGCTGGCAATGGTGTCCGGTGCCTTCATCGGAGCTAGCTTTATTTTGAAAAAGAAAGGTCTTAGGCGAGCTGGGAAATCTGGTACCCGCGCAGGTTCGTTTGAAAACTATATTTTTCAGCTGTCATTTGTTAGATCGTCACCTCGATTCGTGCCCTCTTTTTCACTCATTCAACTTTTTTTTTTTATCTGTTGACTTTGATTTTGGCTGGGGTTTTATGAAAAATGGGTCAAATTGAGGCAAACGAGGTTAAATTTCTTGTACAGATTGGAGAATTGGGTTTAAAAAAGTTCTTACCAAAATTGAGGTTTTTTAATAAAAAATATCCCCGGAATTCTAGTTGATGTTTGGTTAAAAAATTATGTATCGGTTTTGAGGTTTAATAATAAAAATATCCCTGGAATTGAGGTTCTCTAAAAGATTTGTCAGGTATAAGCTATTTCTAGCCCCTTATGTATTTCCACAAACAGACTACGATATAATAATACAATGTAGCTCATTTCTCTTATAGAATATCTTAAATAAAGATATTCAATTCGATTTCGTAGGTCTAATTTGCTGCCTATACCACACCTGCATAAAGTAAGAATCCACATACCAGTTGAATATATATATGTCTTATTCCATAGATTTTTTTAATTGTATTGTAGGTGTAGGAGGATACACATACTTGCTAGAGCCTCTATGGTGGGCTGGAATGATTACAAGTACGCTGCTCTACATCTTAATTTCTTTTAGCAGTTCACGACAAGATACACAGTACACCATTTCTTTCAAATACTTGATTAGAAATTTCATGTGCTATTGATTAATGTACAGTGTTGCTCGGCGAGGTGGCAAATTTTGTGGCCTATGTTTTTGCTCCAGCCGTACTTGTGACCCCACTTGGTGCTTTAAGTATCATAGTCAGGTAAAAGATCTACAGTAAAATGTTATATTTGTTTCTCTTCTTCTGCCGTTTGCAGTAATTATGTGAAAAGGGGATCTAAATTAGTGTCTTGTGTCTTTGGAGTACCGGTACCAATTCAGTATGAACAGAAACTTTCTATGAACCTTGTGTTTAGATTGTAATTGAATTTTGTGTGAAATTGTTTGTGTACAATACAGTTCGGTGTTAGCACACTTTATGCTGAAAGAGAGACTACAAAGGCTTGGCGTCTTGGGCTGCCTTTCTTGTATAGTTGGTTCTGTTGTTATTGTAATTCATGTGCCTGAAGAACACTCACCTACTTCTGTACAAGAAATTTGGGACCTCGCTATTCAGCCTGGTAGAAACTACAAATAGTCATCTCCCTCCCTCCTCTTCTCTCTTTCTCTCTAAAATATACACAATATCAACAAGGGATTAAAATTCAAAGTATATGCTGATATTCTATATAGTGCAGTACATTGCCTATGCTACCTGGTACGGTATCCAGACTGGTACTGTGCTGGTACAGGATCTGCTGCGTGCGTGTACAATACTTTGTAGTGTTCACTATTGCCATTTGGAATTGAGAAGTTTGATGTTCTAAATCTTCTTTTTTGGTATTCATTTTGTTTTCAGCATTTTTAACATATGCTGGTTCCACTTTAGTATTGGTGATAGCATTGGTGTTGCATTTTGAACCCCGGTATGGACAAACAAACATCTTAATTTATCTCGGCATCTGCTCATTAATGGGGTCGTTAACAGTAAGTTTAAGTGTTTAACAATCATTAATTAACAGCTTTCCTTTTGATGATTATCTCTGAATCTGAATCTTAAAATTATTGGTCTCTCAGGTAGTTAGCATAAAGGCCATTGGGATTGCTATAAAGCTCACATTAGAAGGAATAAGTCAGATTGATTATCCCCAGACTTGGCTTTTTGTAATAGTGGCTGTTGTTTGTGTTGTCTCCCAACTAAATTACCTTAACAAGGTATGCTACTTTGGTTCTAAATTTGCAATTAATACACTGAAGTATCCATAAATAGCAGAAAAGTGAGAATCATAAGTTTTGAGTTTTCAAAAAAATATAGCCCCTAAAAAGATGCAGAATTTCAGAACATTGTCCAGTCTTAGCTAGCCTTTCGATATCGTTGTCTTACTCGAAGATAAAGGACTAGGAATAATGCAATGACACAGTTACTCATAATTGACCGATTTTTATATTTAATAATTTGAAAATTCAGAATTAAGCATTTCGGAAAATTGGGTATTTGAAATATAAGCGGAACACAAAACTTTGGTGCACGTGTGGCCTACATTTGACAGCAAGCAGACAACACGTGGAAAAAAATAACGTGCCAACTCCTACACGTAATCCGAATCGGGTGTCTAAAAATTCAAGCGCTAAAAGAATTCGCATGCCATCCTCTTCAAGTATTGATTAAAAGAATATTAAATTATGTTGACCTCACCAACAAAATTCTCCATGTGAAACGCCATTTCACTAATCTTCCTTTGTTTTGTCCTTCTCATCCTCTTCATTTTTTTTTCCTTTGGCGAGAACCATACATTCCTGTTCCTTTCACTGCCACATCAACACAAAGATGTAGTCAACTGCACTAGGTGACTTAAAAGAATACAACACGTCTTAGTTAGTCTTCTGATAATTTTTAACATTTAGATGCAATATTCGTATGGACTCTATCAGTACTTAGAAGCATAAATTCTCAATTTTTATATTAACAAAAATGAAGAAAGAATTGGGTACTTTTGTCTATTCTTTTGAATTTAACTGGTCTATATTTAGGGTTCTGTATTTAGCATTTTACATTTCAATTTCGTTCTTTACTTTCATATTCTAAACTTTTCATTTTCATCAAAAGTTGATTTAGTGAAGATAGAAAATATATTGGTCATTGAATTTCCCTAACAAAATGTAATATATGGGCACAGAATTTTCCAAACTTCAAACTTCTACTTTTTTTTGGCCTGTTGGCTTAAGATTTACAGCAATATATGTACCTGTATGGCTATATTGTAGTTTGGGACTTTTAGTCAGATAAGAGGATATTCAGTAAACAAAAATATAACGAAGTTGGAGATGTTGATTTAGGTATATGCTTTTGTAAGCAGACATTTTCTCTTAGAAACTGACCAATTAGAAGACTGACATTTTTCTGAAACATGCTACGTTTTTCTTTTATTTTTCTTAATAAAGGGTAAAATGGGTATTTTATAAATTTAAAATGAGTTTTAAATTTTTTAATTGAAAAGACACTAAAGGTAAATTTGTGTATTTTGAAATTTAGATGGGTATGACATTATGAATTTTAGAGGGGGAAATACGTAATACGTAATATAGTTCTAAGTTTTTGAGCGGTATACATGAAATTCCCCCTTAAATAAAATTCGGTTACTTTTATCATGAAAAAATAAGCATATTATTAAAAATATAAGCCAGAACTAATGGTAGTGACCTCTGTTAAGACTTTCTTCGCTTTCAGGATACTTCAAGTTCTTGCAATGCAGGGTTCTTTTAACTATTGCTTGCTATTTTGGGGGCTTTAGTTCGATTTTTTCTATATCATTTTTCTACTTTTACCATTATCATATTTCTATGTGATTTCTGTTATCATGTCACACTTTTTATATTTCCAGGCACTTGATACCTTCAATACAGCTATAGTTTCTCCTATTTACTATGTGATGTTTACCACACTCACAATTGTCGCAAGTGCAATTATGTTCAAGGTAATGGCTTAATTTAGGTTGATCTTATGTGAACAAATATGTATAGCTGACGTACATCTCTCACAAATGCGTGTTGCATTGGGATGTGATCCTCTGACAATCTTGACAATATCAATAGTAAGCATAAAATTTGAAATTGATCAGTGGGCAACTAACCCACTGACCTCCAAAATAATATTGAAATTTAACCTTATGGATGTGCCTGTGCAATATATCGATTATCCATATGAAAAACTATGATATCTTTGACATCCGGTGGATAAATTTGGGCATGTTTTATCCATCTTCAGGTGACTTGAAATTTGCAGCAATCTGCATCTTAGAAACCTTTGATAGATTATCAAACCATACTCAAATTGCATTAAATTTAGTTGTTAAGTGATCTAACTATTCAAAACTTTATAATTTTCTTTTTTTTTGTGATTTTTGTTACCTTAATTTAAAAATATTGTCAGCGAATTGTCAGCACATCCAATCCAATTGTATTTATTTGTCCCCATGAGTTCTGGAGCAAGTACTTAAAGAGCAATGGATTATGTTGTTCTCTTTTATGAAGAGTGAAAATTTGTCAGATATGACCTGATTCATCACTTGTTAAATTTGTTGGGTAGCTGACCTGGTTGGGTTGGCCTGTGGGTTAGCCTGCCTAATTTTAATATGGATGGTTTTGCAAGCATTTTGAGCCTTTTCTTTGCAACTTTTTTAATAAAAATATTGGGACAAATATTTTTGTTTGCTAAACTGTACCCAAGACAAATACCCCAAGCTCAAAATTAAAAATCAAATAAGTTGCCAAACTGTATTCAAGCTCAAACCTTCATAATATTCCACCTTTTATTGGTGCAGGATTGGTCGGGTCAGTCAATAAGCAGCATAGTATCTGAATTTTGTGGGCTTCTGACGATCCTTTCTGGAACTGTCTTGTTGCATACCGCCAGAGAACAGGAAATCGCTTCTGCCTCTGCCTCCGGTACTTGATTACTTTTTAACACTCTCTTTAAACCTCTTTTTCATCCTTTCCTGGATTTTAGTTGTGATTTTCCTTTTTCTTGTTGATCAGCCCAATTAGTTTGAATAAATATACAAGGTTGTATAGTGAATAGTCTATATTTGGGGTTAATTCATGTATTGAACTGAAAGAAGTGCTAAATATTCATATACCCATGCAAAGCGAGAAATATGATGTATACCCTTATCAAACCCTACTGGACCAAACACTGAAGAGATATCCTGTGTAACTAAGGAACGAAAGAGGGGTAGCTTTAGACAACTTAGGAGAAGACGACAATACTCTATATGTTTTCCATGTCTAGGACCTGATATATATTTTCTGAAGGGGTATATCTGATACTTTGACATGTTGTAGGAGATTTTGTGAAGTTATTCCTTTTTGTTATACACTTCTATACACTCCTTGCTTGTCGGTGAATTAATCCTGAATTAACATGTGGATGATGAGTAAGTAGTTGACAACCAGCCAGCTGAATGTAAAACTGCCATTATTGGAGAATTACCTGTAAGCTGTAAATTACTAAAAACTGTTGAAACTGGTTTTGCAAGGCGTGGCGTGGCAAGTGGATACAGCTTCGGCAATTTCATGGTGCATCAGCATAGGCACCGATGATCTATTAAAGAATGTAGAAGAGGACTATTTTGTGGCACTCCAATCATCAGCCTGATACTCATCCCTTGTAATGATGCTCAGATAGATGTTCGGCTTCATCTAGGTATGGATCCAATGGCTTTCTTCAAATGATTTAAATATCAGGGACAGAAGCCATGTCTATTTCAATTTTGTATTTAACTATATATAGAGGTCTTTGTGTATCATTTTGTTTCCTTCTGTACATAGGCATTTGTACATGCGCATTCAATTTTTTGGCACTTTGGTTCTGACGTGATAATGATTTTCATATGGTTTTATACACTCTTCTGTTTGAGAACATGTATCGTTGATAGTTATTACATTGTAGTACAATTGTGTCTTCTGAAGGTGAACTTGAATATATGCAAAATATTATCCTACCCGTTTCTTATTAAGAAAACAGCTTGCTTTAGGAAGGGTTCGAACATCAAAAGAACTTGAAACTGTTCGCTCCGAACTTCTTTTTTTTTTTTTTTTCAGTTACTTACATTTTTCTGGGGAAATAATAATCGGCTCTCAAACAGTAAGTCCAGAGATTCGTACTTAGTCATATTGTTACTTATTTTGTCAAGATACTGTATGTCACGTATTGGTCACATGTCGTGTCTTTTTTTTTATAAAAAATGATATGTTACAGCCACGCCAATTGATTTGGTGACGTCATGTGACAAGTTACATACTAATTTTTTCAACATTATATTTTATTTTAAATTATTCTATAATAATTTCTTTTTTAGTATTTTTCTTTTTTCTTTTTATAAACTAACTTAAAATATTAAAAAAAATTAATTAAACATAATAAGTTACATGATCATGTCGTGTGTGGTCACGTCACATGTGACATGACTATTCACATGACATAATTGTCTTCTGCCGTTTTAGAGTAGAACTAGAGTGTTCCTAAGTTCACCATCTTTCTTTGTGAACTCAACTCTAAAACCTATCGGATTGACTTCAAATGATGAATCTGAACGGGGTGAAACTCGTCTACCTTTCAAGTGATGCATCTACATGCAAAAAATTTAAAATTTCAGTGATGCATCTACTCGTAAAGTATACAGGTTTCAATAATTCGTATTTATCATTTAAAATCAATCTGATAAATTTTAGAGTTGACGGGTTTCAATAATTTGAATTTATCATTTAAAATCAATCTGATAAATTTTAGAATTGAGTTCAAAAAAGAGTTTGTGAACTTAAGAACAACTTAGTTCTACTCGCCGTTTTAATCAACAAATTTAGTTACGTGCCATGACATTTTTGCTTCGTTGTTCGTACTAACTGCAAAAACACTTTCAAAAGTTACGTAGCTAAGGTAAACCAAGATTACAGCCGAGGGTTACCAAGCTAAAAAATAAGAGCTCAAAGTAGGGAGCAGCTTGGGTCCGATGGACTCTATGACCGTCCGATCTGCTTTAAGATCCGTGCACACGTAAATTAAAAAAACCGCAAAAGTTCTAGCATGAATCTCAAAACAGATCGGACGGTCATAGAGCCCATCGAACCCACTTTGGGTCCGATGGGCATCGGACCCAAGCTACTCCCCTCAAAGTAGGGGTGTCAATAGATATGGTACGAGTTAGAATAAAGTTATTTTTATACTTAATGGACCAAAATTGTACTAATAACTTTCATTATAAATTAATATATCTTTTAACTCTAAATTAACTTACGTTCATATTACAAACTTATGATCCTACTGTAATATAATTGGAATGTCAATCCACAGAGGAGTTATAAAATAGGTTTAAAACAGTTTTATGGTAGGGTTCATACCCTCAAGGTTCATGCAGTAGCACTAATTGTGCTAAGGTTTGAATTAAACAATTAAATAGAGATTTTCTAAAATTCATGTGCTCTCCTATTTAATTATGTAAACTATAAATTTCAACGTCCCTATCGGACACGTATCGGTATCCGATACGGGTACGAAGCCCAATGTGAAGTTCAGAGTAACATAGCATGGAAGTGATAGGTGTACCCCATTTGTAGAAAAAAAATGTCTTAACAAATATCTGGTATTGCCATAGAAGGGCAAAGATGGAAAAGTCTAAACATGATCAGTTTGTTTAATTTTTCTAGCCCCATATTTTAATTTTATAATGTCTATTTAGTCTATTTAAAGCATTATTAACTAATCTAAGTTTAAACTTCAGAAATATTCTATGGTTTCTGAGTGCTCATTATTATCTAACAGCAATCTTTGCTAAAAGAAAATACAATATTGAAAAGTGTAGGGACTTAACTGCAGTTTTTTGTACATTTTGCTTTGACATTTCTGTATTGAACTGGTACTGTACCCTAACATAAAATTGTACTTGAATGGATACGATAACAACTCCAATTCAAATTGTAAAACATGCTAATCTGTTTAATTTAAATTTCACATAAAGTACATTAATATAGATAGGTATGTATCTCTTGAAATGCTTCTTTTTCATTTCTTTCTTTGTTTTAATTTAAGATGAAAAAACAAGCAGCATCAATGAATAAGCAAGCGATCCATGATGCCCATCCAATTATATTTCTTTAATTTTGATTGTATCAGTTACTACAAGAAATTCTGATCTAAAATAATTATGTTAGCATCTGAAATTAACATATTTCTATCTGAAATTTACTTTCTCTATATTACAATAATGAACAAAAAAAACACTTGTAATAGAAAAAGAGGCATCAGACATCCAAGGAAGGAATTGAGCAGCACAAGCTCTCTAGCCTGGCGAAGGCGAAAGCTCTCAGGTGAAAACTGCGAATTTAGAGAAATCTCCTTTTATCATCACATGCCTCCAAATAACAAACAAAATACAAAGCTTTACAAAGTTCCTCAAAAGCTATTTTAAAGAGCAGAAAAAAACAGAGAAAAACAAATCAGAAAGATCTTGCAAATGAGAGATTTTGGCATCCACACGCCATCAAATCAATTGATTTTGATAATTGAGAACAAATTAGATCACGGAAAAAGTAAATTCAAAAGAATTTAGGGAAGGCATCAGAGTCATGGAAGAAATCGCAACATATCTAGCCTTTACGAGAAGGCTAGCTTCTATTCAATTCAAATATGTCGTCACAGCTATCCCCAATCACAGCTATCTAGCTCAGATCTCGTTAATTGGGACAAAATTGAAACAAAAAATCAATAAATCGGATGAAAGGAAGGAGGAAGAGGAGCAAAGTGCGAGTTGCGGCTGGGCAGCGCGTAGAATATTTATAGGTGAAGCGTAGCAGGGTGAGGATTAGGGTTTTGCGATCCGGGTTAAATTTGAAAATGGTACGGGTACAAACAAATTTGGTTACCAATTTACACCCGATCCAACAACAGAGATTCACTTGCAGATATTTTTAGAAATTATATAAAAATAATAAGGAATATTAAATAGATTGCATCTATATTTTGTCTGTTTTCGTTTTTTTTTTTCCGTTCAAGTATGAATTTAGTTTAAGGTTTTACTGTAATAAAAAAACATACAAACATTAATTAATAAATTAAACATAAATTTCACAACAACATACAATATTAAATAAATACAGATTCCAATAGCACATATTATTCGGCATATGAGAGCATCTACATCCCTGAAACTATCAAAGTTTCTAATCTGATGTGGCAGTTTCTAGACCAGTTTCAGGGATGTAGACCAGTTTCTTATTTAGCAACTGTGCTCAATAATTTCTTAATAAGAAATCGTTATAAACTGTGAGTTGGCAAAATAATTGGCTGATGTTCGCTGAAAAAATAAATTTATTTTATTTTATTGCTGATGTGGCATTTTAGAAACTCTAAGATTAGTTTCAGGGATGTGAACCCTTAGAAACTCCATAGCCTGTAATTTCTAAAAATTAGTTAATAGTTACTTAGAAACTCTAAGAATTTTAAGGATGTAGATGCTCTGAGATTTAACTCCATTGTCTTTGTCTTGGTATTCATATTTTTTCTTTTTCTTTTCGGACATCATTTTATATTTTTTTTTAGTTCTGGAACTTTATAAATTATGATATCCGTACCAGATGCCATAGTATAGAGCGTAATTTCTATGATTCGAGATTTTCGAATATCAATCCCATTTTTTTTAATTTACTTTTTTAATTATTACTAATAAAAATTTCGGGATTTTATCTAGTACATGATTTGAATGGATCATATATATATATAGAGAGGGGGGGTTGGTTAATATTAAAACGTTTGTTCCTAGGCCGTGGAACAAACGTTTCGGTTTTTACATTTTCGAAATCCAAACCGTTTAATATTCAATCTATAATAAAATGTGCTTGGAGATCAAATTTTATATTTTTTTGAAATTTGTTTACTATTTATTAAACCAAATTCAAAATCGTTGTTTTCAATGATCCATAATTTTTTCACTGTTTATTAAAATCAGCGATTTTAAAACTGGCTTAATAAATAGTGAAAAAATTCAAAAAAAATGTAAAATTTGGTCTCCAAGCACATTTTAATATAGAGATCACATCTAATGGTTTGGATCGACCGTTTAAAATTTTAAAATTAAAAAACCAATTGGTTGCACCATAGTTCCGGAACAAACATTTTGATATTAGACAACCTCTGTGTGTGTGTGTGTGTGTGTGTGTGTGTGGATGCAATTTGAGAATAGGTGGTTCACCATTTGTCTTATTAGAATAATCAAATTCCACCTTTTGCAAGTTATTCTACTATTCAATTGGGTGTGTTTGGATGAAGCGAGAATATGCTATTATCGGGGGTTAGGCTTAGGGGTGTAAACGGATCGGATATTATCCGATTTTGTTTCGGATCTGAATTTGGAAAATTGCATAAATTATCTGATCCGTATCTGTATCCGAGACAATCTGTATTTGTATATGCCAAAAATTATAACGGATAAGGATACGGGTTGATTTTTAACTATTTGTATCTGACCGTTTACACTCGTAAACCACAACAAGTACTCTTTGTTCTTAAATGATTTATTAAGCATTTTTAACTATGTTGTCAACTATTTTATTTAGATGCATGTTGTGACCTATTTTATTTGATAGTTTGTAAACTATTTTATTTGGAGTTTGTGAACTGATTTATATGCTTGGGTTTTGTTTTTTCGTAACTTAAATTAAATATACACAAATTGACAACATAAAATATAAATAAATACTAAATTGATGAAATAAAGTCTACAAAATAAACACTTAATAAGTAGTATTGCTTCTTACAACGAGCCTCGAAAGTACAAGGAACAAACTCATCATCCGATGTTGGCGGATCTGGATCAGTCACAACAGATGAAGTGCTAGCCTTACAGTATAAGTACAGGAACAAACTCATCGTCCATGGCTAATTGCTCCGGATCAACTTTTTTTTCAAACCATAACCATAGGGGTTTTCCACAAAATCATTGTCTGAAATTTCAAACCGAATAGGTCGCCTAAGAAATTGCTCCATAACACAGACTTGACAGTTCTTTTTATTCCTGAAGCATACTTGACAGTTCTTTTTTTTCCTCATTCTTTCCTCGACCACTCATTGACCCTCCTCTGAGCACCTGTCGATTAGAAGATCTACCTCGATTGTTATTGTCCATATTTCTCGTCTATAAAAATGAATTACAAAAAATAATTAAAAAATGAATTAAAAAAATTCATTAAAAAATGAATTAAAACAATAAATTAAAAATAAATTAAAAAAATACTACAACAAAATAAAATAATATACGACAATATAAAATACTACAATCCAGTGTACAACATAAAATACTAGTACTACATCCAGTGTACCACATAAAATAATACAATCCAATCTACAACATAAAACAATACAATCAAGTCTAATATAAAATAATAAAATCTAGACTATGGCTTAGGAGTAGTGGAACGTCTCCTCAAGAGTAGGGACGGCAGAAAAGCCCAATTGGCCTGGCAGCCTAGTCTTACCCGCCCAGCCCATCCTTTACCCTGTCGGCCCGACGTTGTGATGGGCCAGGTAAGGGCGAGCCTAGAGACGGGCCGGGTCAGGCCTGGGCTTATGCCGAAGACCACAGGCAGCCCATGGGCCTTTAAACGTCCCCCCATAGGCCTAGGCATAAATAATTTCTATTAAACTTTGTATATTAATAAAAATGTCGGCGGAGCATTGGTTCCCGAGATAGCTGTATGTAATAAATAGAAGAAACTTAGTGGCATTACAATAAAACTAAGAGTAAAAATGTTGTCTCCCACACTCCAGTCCTCTAAACGTCCCTCCATTCTAACTAACTATGTCAATCATTAAACCACCTTGAAAAACGTGTAAAAGATGTGTCCAGTTTTTTGGAAAAATACTTGATATCTTAGGTATGAATACTTGATGACTTATATATGGATATTTGATATCTTAGGTATGAATACTTTCTATTTTGTATGTGAATTAATTTAATCAATGAATGTAGCACTGGTGGTGTGATCCACGTGACTTTTTGGTTGTGGTCCCAATCCAGGCTGTTCGTTACTGGCTCCGAAAAACGTGTAAAAGATGAGTAAGTGATGTGTCCAGTTTTTTTTTAAATACTTGATATGAATACTTGATGAATTATATATGAATATTTGATATCTTAGGTATGAATACTTTATATTTTTATGTGAATTAATTTAATCAATGAATGTAGCACTGGTGGTGGTCCCCATCTAACTGTCAATACCCACTAGCGGAACCACTATTATGAATACTTACTCGATTAGGTATGAATACTTGCTCGATTAGGTATGAATACTTGTGTGACAGATAACTCAAAAGTATGTCATCATGGATCTCATTTGAAAGAGAAAATTGTGTAGAAGACGTTCGTGGTTTTAGATTTGCAAAATTCCTCATAAATCGTCAGAAATATTTGTTAGATTGAACGGAGAAAAAAAACCACCTTGAAAAACGTGTAAAAAATGGATAAGTGATGTGTCCAATTTTTGTTTAAATACTTGATATCTTAGGTATGAATACTTGATGAACTATATATGAATATTTAATATCTTAGGTATGAATATTTCCATTTTGTATGTGAATTAATTTACTCGATGAATAGAGGGACATTTAGTGGTCCCTAGTTGTACTTTGACCGTTAGTTAGTGAGATGAACGTTTAGGAGACTGAATGAAAGAGACTGTTAGTCAATCCCTAAAACTAATCTCTAGATTCTCTACCAATTACTCGATTTGAAAATCTAAACGACAAATTTGTTATATTGCAAGGATGCATGCAATTCGGAAGAAACCAGCAGAATACGATACGGGTCGGCGGTTAAAAGGGTATCTAGGTTCAACACAGCCCACTACAAGATCTTCTGAAGTGAGGCGTGGAAAATAAAGCGGAAAAGAATTAATAAACGCAAAAAAGGCTTTGTGCAGTGATGGCTGCCGATCCGCCACTACCTCCGCCGATCGCCGCGCAGCTCAACCACCTCCTCGCCTACTCCCCTCTTCCCGTCAAGGTATCGCCACCACCTCTCCAACTCCCCTGAGGCTTTGATCTCT
>JAJGRW010000208.1:206624-369644 GCA_025461045.1 Carex parvula | reverse complement strand
AATCTCTGATAGCATGTGAAATTTATTTCTTTAGTTTGTTATCCTATTGGCTATCTTAAAGCAAAGTATCACTGGTTGCTATTTTCTAGCGTGGATGAGGCAAAAAGAGTATATGCATGTAGCATGACAACATATACCACTTTCCAAGTTGAAATATCTGAAAGTTTAGAGGCGACTCCCTAGGCTCTACTGATCCTTTTGTTTTTCATTTTTTTTTTCTGTTGCTCATAACTTGGAAAAATGTATTTCTCTTTTCCTTCATATTGTTTTATTTCAATGACAGGTTTGGTTTTCAAGTTTAAATGTCTGAAGAAATGTCTTTCAAAATTTAGAGGTAACTCCCTAGGCTTTATTGATCCTTTTGTTTTTCATTTATTTGGTGCTCATAACTTGGAAAAAAGTGTCTCTTTTCCTTCATATTATTTTATTTCAATGACAAATCTCCATGACTTTGTATTTTTGGATAAGAAGCTCACTGTCAATTTTATTTAATTTTCTTTTTGTGAGTATAGGACAATGCAATTAACAAAAGCCAAGGACAAACTCCTGACAAAATAGGAATTTATTTCCCTCGTCCAGTTTTCAGCTATGGACAATTATATGTCACATTGTCTCGAGCAACATCTAGATCAGTGTTAAAGTTCCAATTTAAAATTCAAACAATGAACACTCAAGTTACACACAAAATGTAGTTCATACTGAAATCTTCAGTGACTTAGGTATGCCTTTACCTAGATATATTTATAAAAAGTTCTTGCAGCTAATACAAATATTAAAAAAAAAATAGCACTTTTGATATTGGAATTATTTCGTCTACACATAATATGTTTTAGAAAACAGTATTGTAATAACTCTATACTTAATTTATCACTATAGTGCAATAACTCATAACTTTATATTTAATTCATCATTATCTGTAACGAGATACACTCTTTCTCATATGAACTTGATAGGCCCATGTACTGATGGCCCTCCGAAGGCCCAGGCCTGGCCCGGCCAAACACCCCCAGATATAAATTTATAGCAAATTGGCCCAAACAGGCCAATGGCCCAAAATAGCGACTCAGGATTCGGATCTCCTCCCGGGGCCAACCTGAGAATAGAAAACTACTCGGGATTCGGATCCCCTCCCGGGGCCAACCCGAGCCCAGAAAACTACCCGGGATTCGGACCCCCTCCCGGGGCCAGCCTGAGGATAAACACAAACCGAGCCTTGAACCCCTCCTCTGGGCCAGCTCGGAACCAAACAAAACGGGACTCAAAGCCCGACAGGCCGAACAGCCAAGAATGGTCGACGCACGGCCCCGCTGTTCGGTCCTGAGATAAACTATGCAAACATTACAGCCTAATATGCGGACGTCCCCTACAGTATGCGGGGCATCGTCATTAATGCTGACAAGACCTCGCTACAGTAGGGCATACCCTATATAAGGCAAAGAACCCCCCAGAAAATGGGATCGCTTTTATGACATTTGGGAGAGGTATTATAAAGGGTTAGAGCGTTAATACCCCTCCGACACCCCGCGTGTCCCCCGGCTCGACCCGCTTCACCCGAGGCGGGACGGGCTGCTAGTTCATTAACCGGCCTCCGCACGGCCTGCTTCCTGTGAACAGGGCGTGCTCTCTCCTTACTGGACCGAGTCCAAGTACGGCCCGGCCCCTTCGGGAAGGGACGTATCAACCACCGTGGGGCCCTCCGCCTCAACTGAGCGAGATGACTTCCGCAGCAAAACAGACAGATGTAGGCAAGCTTACTCCCGAGGAGATGGTTCAGCGAACGGAACGATCCAATCCAAAACCTGACAAGGCAAAACCCCTGACCAATCCAACCTCGGGCCGGAGACCCAAAGAAGCTTCGAAGGGAACCCTCCCGGGTAGCCCGAGTACAAGGGCGGCGAGTGTAGACCCCATTGACAAGATGAGCCGAGAAGCCCCTGGCGCTGCGATTCCCCCGAATTGCACTTGGGGGATGCCGCGTGAAGGGATACCAACCGCCCAATCAGGGAAGGGTCTGGAATCTCTTGCAGCTTCCACAGCCAATTATAAGGCCAGTCGATTCAACTATAGTGACGGCCCAGGCTACCGGGCCGATTGGGTCGACTCCCCAGAACACCCAAAACCAGATGATCTATACGCAATACCATTCTCCTTACACTCCACAAAACGTATATCCATCTCCCTATAACTACTCTCCATACCAACAGTATGCTCCTCCCTACCCACAGTACCCGACCGCCCAGTTGGCACACTACCCCCCGCAAACCGATCCTAATTTGATGTACCATCCACAAACCCCCACTGTGGCACCTAACGTGCGAATGATTCACCCTCCACCACCCGTGGTACAGTTACTCCATCCAGCACCCGGGTCGAACGACCCAGAGCCCGGTCCACACCGCACGGAACCCGATTCTGGCAACCCTGACCCCGAAATAGAGACCCTCGTCGGTGAGGAAGAGACCAGACAACACGGCGGACCAAGGCGGAGACTATCCTTTGGGGTTGAAAGAGAGGAAAGCGAAGGCTCATCCGCGGCGGCTAGCTCGAGAAGGAGTGCTGACCGAGTAAGGACTGCACGAACTCGAGAAGACCCCGGCAACCAGGCCGAAGGGCACTCCCACCACTCGAGGAGAGATGATCAATCCCATCATTCGAGAAAAGACAATCATTCTCGTCATTCGCGAGAAGAGCGCCGCCGAACACCACCCAAAACGCGGCGAAGAACACGCACCACAACCGAGGCCGCAGGAATAGATATGGCAACAATAAACGCAATGATCAAAAAGGGAGTAGAGAAAGGGATAGCTGAAAGGGAAAGAAAGAAAGCAGGGACTCGTTCCGGGTCGACGAATATTTTGGCAGGACCATTAGCCCCGGAACTTTACAAGGTCCCCATGAATGACTTCAAGTACCCCACCGGTCTTCCCTATTTTCAGGGCAGCGGGGATAGTCAGGACCCTCAGAACTTTGTGCATGGGTTCTACGAAAGGCTCCGGCTGCATGGAGCCTCGGATGCAGTCGCGTGTCGTATCTTCACCACCTGCTTAACCGGAGAAGCTTGGGAATGGTACATGCGATTAAAGCAAGGATCGATAAAAACTTTTGACCAGCTGGCAAGGGCCTTCCTGGCCCGATACGACATGCTCCGACCCCCGCGAGCGACCTGTGACTCCCTCCTAAAATATGTGCAGGAACGCCAAGAGCCAACTCGGACCTTTGTGAACAGGTTCGTAAAGGCCTCTAGGGAGGTCCGAAATTACAGCGAAGACATCGCCTTGGCAGCTATGCTGAATGGACTTTGGCAAGGAGGACCGGGCACCCTCAGATACGATGCCCGAAAAAGGGAGTTTAAAAATTTACCGGAACTCCTGTCTTTTGCCGAGGGATACATCCGGGCCGAGGAGGATGCCGTCCAGTTCTCCAGGCCACGGTCTCGATCACCAAGGCCGCAACAGCGTGACCGACAACCCGGTGGCGGCCCGCCTAGAAGACGAGAACCACCAAAGAGAAATACCGTGCTGGGGCCACGAACAGAAAGGCGCGAAGATGGCAAGGAGGGCTACCGGCCTCACTATGTGCGATATGCCCCCTTCGTCAAGAAGAGAAGCGAGATGTACCACATAATAAAGGACATGCCCGACGTCCCAAGACCGCTTCGTAAGGATATTTTCGGGAAGAAAGATGGGATGATGTGCTCGTTTCACGGCACTCAAGGGCACTCCACAGGAGATTGCCTCCAACTGAAGGATATATTAGAACGGATGGCTAGGGAAGGGAGATTGATCGAATACATCATGCCAGAGTTCTTCAAAAAATTTACCAAGGAATACAATGGGGAAGTTAAGCGCCAAAAGAAAGCTTCTTACCGAGATGATTACAAGGGGCCCCGACGCCCGGGGCCAAGGTCTGAAGAAGATAAAGGAAAAGGGCCGGCAACGTCCGGTAGGCGACCGAACCTAGAAATCAATGTCATCAGCGGGGGACACAAGGTGATGATCCCTGAGAAACAAAATAGGAGTACCACCAAGCCGTACCCTACTGTACTCAATGTGGAGAGGCCCCTTGAGAGAAAGAGACCCCGTATGCACGAAGCCATATGCTTCTCCGAAAAAGATTTCAGCACCGTTGTGTGGCCTCATGACGACCCCGTAGTGCTGAGGCTTGAAATGGGAGAATTTGGAGTTAAGCGGATCCTCGTGGATACCGGGAGCTCGGCTGATATCCTGTATCTCTCAGCTTTCGAGAAAATGGGAATCCAGCTGAGCGAGTCACAAAAAAAGGTAACACCACTAGTGGGATTCACCGGCGATTCCCTTCAACCGAAAGGGATGGTACGGATGAAAGTGACATTTGGAACCCCGCCCCGCACCACCGAGGCCATGGTGGACTTTCTTGTGGTAGACGCCCCTTCTGCCTACAATGCAATCATCGGCAGGGGCACCTTGAACAAAATTGGAGCCATAGTGTCCTCCCCCCACCTGAAAATCAAATTCCCTACCAACCACGGTGTTGGTGAGGAGTGTGGACAGCAACAAGTGGCCCGGGAATGCTACCAAACATCTCTGAAAGGGCAAGGAGGAGCAATCCATCAAGTAGATGCCAAAACGGGAACAAAACCAGGCCTCGCTGGCCCACGCTTACGATCCAGCAGAGAGTTCCTACCCCCGCACACACCCATGGTGTTGGATCCCACTGACAAGGAAGGACTCAGTACATCCATTGAACCGGCTGACGAGGTCGACCGAGTCGACCTCGGAAACGGCAAGTTCCTGAACATCGGTAAGGCTGTCCAAGGAAGCGCAAGGGAGAAATTAGTCGATTTTCTCCGAGAAAGCCTGGCAGTATTTGCATGGACCGCCGCAGACATGCCTGGGATCCCGGGGTCTATAGCGGAACACCGGCTGCACGTTAAGCCGGGTGCAAAACCGGTGATCCAAAAGAGAAGGAATATGGGAGCGGAGAGGCGTTCAGCGGTTAAGGCCGAGGTGACCAAATTACTAGACGCTGGGTTCATTAGAAATGTGACTTGTCCGGAATGGTTGGCGAACCCAGTACTTGTCAAAAAGGCCAGTGGAGAATGGAGGATGTGCATCGACTACACCGACTTGAATAAAGCATGCCCCATGGACCCTTTCCCTCTACCCAAGATAGACCAACTAGTGGACTCCACCTCCGGGCACGCGTTCCTAAGTTTCATGGATGCGTTCTCGGGGTATAACCAGATCAGAATGTGCCCAGAAGATGAAGATAAAACTGCTTTTACTACCCACTCCGGGTTATACTGCTATCGCGTGATGCCCTTCGGCCTGAAGAATGCAGGGGCTACCTTCCAACGAATGGTAAATAAGGTGTTCCACAAGCAAATAGGCCGGAATGTAGAAGCCTATGTGGACGACCTCTTGGTAAAAAGCATGTCCGACCTGGACCACGTACAGGACCTGCGCGAAACATTTGCGACACTTAACCGGGCCGACATGAAGCTCAATCCCAAGAAGAGTTTTTTCGGCCTCACGGGGGGAAAGTTCCTCGGATTTATGGTGTCCATGAGGGGCATAGAGATACACCCTTCCAAATCACAGGCCATCCTAGACATGAAACCCCCCCAAAACCTCAAGGAACTCCAATCACTCACAGGCCGACTAGCAGCGCTGAACCGATTTATCGCCCGATCTGGCGATGTGTGCTTCCCGTTCTTTAAGGCTATGCGCAAATCCTGCCAAATTTGAATGGACCGGGAGTGTGCGGTAGCTTTTGACAAGGTCAAAGAGTACCTGGCCAGCCCGCCCTGCCTTAGCCGACCCGTGGACGGAGACACACTGGTTCTGTATCTGGCCACAACTAACCATGCGGTTAGTGCCGCGCTGGTACGAGAAGAAGGGCGGGAGCAGAAACCTATATACTTCGTATCGCATGTACTCAGAGATGCCGAGACTCGATACACGCAGATAGAAAAGGCGGCCTATGCTCTCATCATCGCGGCGAGAAAACTGAGACCATACTTCCAGTCCCATCCCATCAAGGTATATACCGGGGTGCCCCTGAAGAAAGCCTTTGCGAACTTTGACTCCTCGGGCCGCGTGTTGGCCTGGGCGTTAGAACTGACAGAATTTGATGTCACGTTTCATCCTCAGAATGCCATCAAATCACAAGTGTTCGCGGACTTTATCGCGGAAGTACTCGGGAGTCCCAGAAGAATTGGACGGCAAGTGGACACTTTATGTTGACGGTGCCTCCTCCCTCCAGGGAGCAGGAGCTGGAATAGCACTCACGGGTCCTCAGGGAGAGACGCTCAACTACGCACTCCATTTCCAGTTTCCTGTAACAAACAACACAGCCGAGTACGAGGCCATGATAGCCGGTCTCAACTTAGCCGCGGGAGTGGGGGCACGAGAGGTCCATCTCCACAGTGACTCCGAACTTGCGGTCAGACAGATCAACGAGGAGTGCCGAGTGCACGATGACCGGTTACGCCGGTACCGTGAGCAATTCCATTCCTTGAAAGGGCAATTTGAGAAAGTGGTGATTGAGCACGTGCCTAGAAACAAGAATTGTCAGGCGGACGCCCTCTCGAAACTAGGGGCGGCAGGTAACCTCGACAAGGACCGCCCCGTGATAGTAATGGACATTCCCGAGTCAAGCATTTCGGACGACCGAAAGGAAGTCTGTGCCATCAATGAACTCGGAGATACTTGGTACACCCCTATGTTGGCGTACCTCACTTCAGGGACCCTACCGGAGGATCCTCTCGAGTCCAGAAGATTAAAAAAGATAGCACCCTTATATTCCATATTTAACCACCAGTTGTATAAGAGAGGATACGCCCGGCCGTGGCTTAAATGTGTCGGAGAAGTCGATGCCCGGAAAATGTTGGAGGAAGTCCACGAGGGACTTTGTGGTAGCCATCAGGGAGCCAAAACGTTGGCAAAAAGAGTCTTACGCGCAGGATACTATTGGCCCACAATGCAACAGGACGCGGCCACTATGACGCGAAAATGTGACAAATGCCAATATCACTGTCGATTATCGAGCGTCCCAGGCTACGACATGATCACGATCTCGGGAGCTTGGCCCTTTGACCTCTGGGGGATCGACATCCTGGGCCCCTTTCCCAAGGCCGTCCAGCAACAAAGATGGATCATTGTGGCTGTGGAGTATTTTACAAAATGGGTCGAGGCCAAGGCGCTGGCCAATATCACAGCAGAAGCCGCCAAGAATTTTATATGGCGAAATATAGTATGCCGCTTCGGCATACCACATGCGCTGATCTCTGACAATGGCACGCAGTTTAATGCAGATGTCACCATGACCTTCCTAGAGAACCTAGGTATCCGCAGCAACTTTACTTCGGTCAGCCACCCCGCTAGCAATGGGCTAGCCGAAGTCACCAACAGGACCATTCTGGACGGATTGAAGAAGAAAGTGGCCTCCAACAGGAAAAACTGGCCTGACAAACTAGATGAAATCCTTTGGGCATACCGAACCACTCCCCGTGAGGCAACCCAGCAAACGCCGTACTCCCTGGTATATGGCATGGAGGCCGTCACACCGCTCGAACTCATTGCACCTTCCCTTAGGATGACGGCATACACCATGGAAAGCAACCCAGAGGCACGAGCAATGGAACTCGAACTAGCCCAGGAACTCCGAGATAAAGCCCGCACCCGAACCACAGAATACCAACGCAGGATAAAACGAGCCTTTGATAAGCGAGTATCACCCCGGACATTCGAACCAGGAGATTTGGTGTTAAGAAAGGTCGAAGCTACAGGACAGCATGTCGGTAAACTGCAACCCAATTGGGAAGGCCCTTTCCGGGTAATCCGTGCCCGCGGTAGGGGAGCTTACGAGCTCCAAAGTCCCGATGGACGAATCCTCGCCAGCCCCTGGAACGTCGTACACCTCAGGAAGTTTTATGTCTAAAAAAAAAAAATGGTAGCGGAATAGGCATAGCGGCGGACAGGCCGCCTGTAAAAATGTAATTGTTATCTTTTGTACCCTTTTTCTTTTGGACCTACATGGGGATGCCCGTGTAAGGTCAAGGGCATTGGTGCGACACTATAAGCACAGCCCGATACCTTGTACTTTTGGACCAGCACGGGAGCGACTGCGTGTGGTCAAGGGCGCATGTGCGATTTTATAAGCACGGCCCAATGTTTATGATATTGACTAACAAATTCGGGGCCGATGGCACAAAGTTGCCGTCGGGACCTCTTTCCAAACAACTGATTATGACAAGGACAAACGAAAGTCCACGAACAAGGAACGCTTTGATAACAGAATAAAACTATTTGCTAAGAGGATAAACGAAAGCCTAAAAGGCAACGAACGCCTCCGCAATAAAGCAACATTTATACGGCAGAACTAAAGCCTATGAGCAACAAATGCTGACTAACAATTATAACATTAATTTCGGACCAAAGGCCCTAGAGCTTAAAACAGCCCGATACAACTTTTTCGTAACAGCGAGCGCACACCAACGGTGGAAAGTATGAATAAGTACACCACGCGTCCCGCCAAAAAAAAAAAACTCGCGTTAGTTTCAGGTCGAAGGTCCCGAACAATAAAGCAGCAACACAATCTTTCAAAAAGATTACAGGCACGAGCCATAGCAGTATGGACAAACATACGTGGCTCGCAAACATAACAAACAAACACGCATAAAACCGGAAAAGCATCCCGCCATTTCGCAACACAACGGGCTCACCCACTCAGTAGGCACAAACGAAAATCTCGTGGAGAGAACGTGAACAATCTTATGGCCTCGCGAGACAAATGATAGGCATAACACGATGCCCGAACAAAAGTCTCGCAGGAATCAATCTTATGGCTTCACGAGACAAATGATAGGCATGACACGATGCCCGAACAAAAGTCTCGCAGGAATCAATCTTATGGCTTCACGAGACAAATGATAGGCATGACACGATGCCCGAACAAAAGTCTCGCAGGAATCAATCTTATGGCTTCACGAGACAAATGATAGGCATGACACGATGCCCGAACAAAAGTCTCGCAGGAATCAATCTCATGGCTTCGCGAGACAAATGATAGGCATGACACGATGCCCGAACAAAAGTCTCGCAGGAATTGACCTACTGGCCTCGCGAGACAAATGATAGGCATGATACGATGCCCGAACAAAAGTCTCGCAGGAATATCTAAAACCGGCTCTACAAAAACCACCGACAAGGTAATAAGCAATATCTCAAATTACATCAAATACCAACAGGAGTGCAGAAGCTCCTCCCCGAACACGCGCAAAATATGCCTGTTCGGCGGACAAGTTATACCGGACGAATAAAGATAAATCTACGAACACCAGGGACCTGAAGAGATTGCGAGAAGGAGCTGCGCGAGGTAATAAAACTTTTTCTTCTTTTTAATTGAAAAACAGCTACAAAGCTCGCGGAACCAGCAATTGGTGGCGATAAATAAGGAAAGGCAACACCAGGTAAACACACAGGGTGCGGAAGTAATCCTGTTAAAATCCCGTGACAGCTGAGTAGGACAAACCTACCCGAAATCGGTTTACCATGCGAGACATCACAACAAAAACAGTAAAACAAGAACATAGTAAAACAAGAACATATATAAAACGTAATTGTCACTCGGGCGGTCGAGCAACAGTCTCGACCAAGCTACCCGACAAAAGTTACAACAAATCCGTTCTTCCCCAACACCTTGGGGGTCCTACGAATAAAAGAAACAAAGATCGAGGCAAATAAATTAAAACTTCGACACGCCCTTCAGCAGCCTCCCGATCTGACACCTCACATCCCGCCTAAGGCCTGCATAAACATAAACAGCAGATCAGATAACACCGAACGAACATGCACGTACGCATCAACAGAGCAAATCAGAGATCATACCTCTTTTACTCGCCGTCTTTTTCCTCCTCGATAACCACCCCGAGGTCCTGCGCATTGTTTCCCTCCAAGGAAGGGATGATAGAACGAGCCACGTCGCTGGTTCCCGCCCCATCACCAACATCAGCCTCGGAGAGAGGACGCACCCAAATGTTGTCCGGCCAGGTAGCAACAAGACGCCAATAATACGGGATCGCCACCGGCTCCTCCCTCAATAGACTTATTTTGCCCGGCACTAGTTCACCCTCGGGGTTCCGCAGCCTATCTATTGCCCTGTCCCACGTATACCCCTTCAGAACCTTAGGCTGCGCCTCTTCGTCCTTGACCTTGGCGAACCCCACCATCTCGGGCGCAAAAGGGTACAGTTTTCCCAACTTCGACATTTCCCCATACACGAAGTGGCGCACAAAATCCTCCACGCAAACAAGCGCCGCACTCCTAAACCCGTCGCTGCTAAAGAACTCGTCCATCAACTTCGCAGCCAGCCCCTCCAAGTCGGCACGTTGTTGCTCGACAACCTTCTCCACCCGCACGACCTTCTCCTTCTCGGAGACCAAATCCTCGGCCATCCTTGCCTTATCCACCTTCAACTCTTCAACCTCGGCAACAGCACTCGCCAGCCGCTTGGCTTGCTCAACGGCCTCTTCGCCCCTCTTGAACAATTCCTCCTCCAGACACCTAACCTTCTCATCACGAGCATCAAGATCGTTCTGCAGGGTCTGCTGATAGTTTAAAGCCTCCCTGTAACGTTCTTCCAGGGACTCATAACGGTCCCCGCCACCCTCCTTCCCGAGTTGGGCATTCTTCACCCCCGAGGTGATGTCATCCGCGACCCGCGTTTTGCCTCCCTCCAGCAAACGTTCCTCCAACAACGCCGCCATAACACAACCCGCTTCGAAATGCCGACCCAAAGAGTCCAGCAGAAACTGCTCCGGGTCTTCCCTCATACGGCGCCGGATGTAAGCTGGCTCCAGCCCAGTGTAGGCCCCAAAAGAATAGGCGGCCAAGGTAGGCGGCCTCCTGCAAACCCCTATGGTCTTCCCTAGGAAGGGAACATAGAGGCCACAGTGGTTCGGGTCCTTTTCTGGGCACGGATGCTCCCAAATCGACCCTCTCTCCAGCTCCCAATCAAAACTTGAATCATCACCCAGAGGCACGGGCCCGCCACTCGGACTCCTAGCAACCCCGCCATCCTTCCCCGAAGAAGCGCCCCCAGCGACCCCCTCAAGAAGAGTTTCAACTTCGGACACTGGTCCCAGCCCACCTGGGGCAACTGTACTTTCCGTCATAACGGGGAGCTCTTCCCTCGGCGCGTTAGCCAGGGCCCTATCAGAGGCCTTCGCCGCCACGAGACTCTTCCCCTTCTCGGACGGGCTAATCTGGGCTGTAGATCTTATCTTTTTTACCCTATCCTTCATATTCGCCCCGCCTCGCCTCTTGGGGGCCTTCGGAGGAGATGCCCCCTTCCCTTCCACTGGAGGTGCCCGCTCCGCTGACGCGACCTCCTTCGCCTCCTCGATCACCAAACGCTCTCCTCCTTTCGCCTGGACCCTCCCGGACCCGAGGGGGACGACGGGCTGAGGATCCACAACGGCACCAGAAAATGCGAACTCCATAGACGTTTTGGCTGCCAAAGAAACAACATACGAATATATATATCAATAGTTAAAGGGCTACTGAAAACAGAAATGAAAGTTAGAAATCTACCACACAGTTCGTTAAGAATCCCCAAGGCCCTCCGATCATCTCCGGACATCGGAAAACTAAGAGAGGGCACTGTTCCCTTCCCCGACAACTGGCGCCATGTCACCCGAACGTCTTTTAACGACTCAATTCTGCCTGGGTACGGCAGGTATACCCAGCCACGGTTCCAGTCATCTATCTTGTTAAGCTTAGGGTTCTTCTTGGAATCAAACACTGTGGCATGCGGACCTTTTCGCTTAAGGACCAAGAAATCTTCGGATGTCTTGCCCATGCTAAAATATTGCGAGAACAGACCCATGGTTGGCTTTAAACCCCCCAACTTATCTGGATGATCCGAGAACAGTCTATCAAAGCTTGTAACGTAACACCAAGCCTTGCTAGTTAGTTGGGACGGTGTTATATTCAAAGTCTTAACGAAAGTTTGACAAAACTCCGACAAGGGTAGTTGAAACCCACATTTAGGCATCTTCCAGTACACGCACATTCCCTTCTCAGAGTCGTGCGCTCGGTCATGTATGGTAGGTACTCGGAGATCCAGGACGTCCAGCGTAATAATCCTCCGCGCCTCCTTACGCACCAACTGACCGTAAAAAACCTGCCGCCACCATTCTTCACGACGACACAAAGGTATTGACAGCCACAGGCGGTCCACTTCATCAAAAATACCGGGCTGATAAGTAGACCGAGCTACGAGTTTCGGCCCATCAGGGGTCTGAGACAGAGCACTCTTACGACTAACCTTCTTCTCCTGCACCTCCACAGGCACGGAGACGGAAGCCTCCCGCGAAGAGGCGACACGACTCTCGTGCAGATCATCCTCATCATCCCCCTGCGTCTCGCTCGGTCCCTCGGACTCAGTAGAATGTTGAACAGACAATGTGTCCTCAAAAGCGTGATACCTAGGATCACTAGGAGACAACGGCAACCGCACCTGTCCAGACATATCTTGATCGTGATCATATATATGTTTGGCTCTATCATCAAGGGGAAGCACCACATTGCCACTCGCAGACCCCTCTCTTTCGGCCAGAAGTATAGCCAAAGCTTCGGCACCTTTTCCCGGGCCCGGCGTCCTTGATGCCCCCCGACCAGAAGAATCGGTATCCAGAAGACCCCAATTTGGAGATCGGCCTCCCGAGCTCCCCCCAGTCATAGTTAGAAATAACCTAAGTTAGGCCAAGGCGGTCAGTTAAAGAACCAGCAAGAGACAAGTATAAGATAACGGCCTCCCCATGTCAACCGAGAAAGCTGCTCGGTAACCTTAAAAAGAACTAACCCTACTCGCTAACACACTTCTCAACCGAATTGGGGACGGTAGAGGTAGTTTCCCCACTCCCGCGAAAACTACAAACTACAAAATCTTAAATAGAAAATACCTTCCCGAAGACGCAGACGCGACTGCAATAAACCGAACGGAGCGAAACCAAGCGACTGTCCGACCACAACGCTCGAAAAGCTCAGCAAATGACAAGGCCCCCAGACAGTCGCGAGCGCCCTTATATAAGCATCAGTACATGGTCGTAACGCTAATCGGCACTCTCCCCGAGAAGCCCCTCAATCCACCTGGCACACTCTAATAGGCCTTGACCTCGCGGCGTAGAAAACCGTAGAAAGAGGGGCCTACATAGTAAGCACCGAAGGCTATGAAATGACGCGCCGATTCGAAATTTGGCGCCCTTTCCTCCCCTCGCCAAAAATTCTGACCAGGCGCAAGCAAGGCGCCCCGGCGTTCTGACCTAGCTACCCCATACCACGATGGCGCCCGAACGCGACCCAAGCGTCGCGCCTTTTCGGATCTCGCCCCCCTTCCCCCCGCAACTCCTCCATAGACCGAGCGGGCACGAACGAAGCGTCGCGCCGCCTCCCTCTCTACAGTGACGATCAGACGCAGTTATGGTGATTGGACACCTGCATTAAATGCGAACCACTGCTGATCCCTATATAAACCCCCTAACGTTACAACTCCAGTTGTCGCTTTCCCAAAAACATACTGGAACAATGGCTCCAAAACCTCGGAATAACAAAGGAAAGAAACCCGTGGAGACTGGCGAGGCGAGCAATCCGAAACCGGGCCGACCAACGAGCGTCCGTGACTTGCCTCCCCGAATCCGCGCAAACTGGCTTCGCTTTTTCCCAAAGTACCGCCTTGATCAAATGTTATCAAGCCCCAACCACAAACTCCATGAATTCATTGAATACCTGATTGACCTGGAAATGCGCTCCTACGGGCATTGCGCCTGCTGCCTGAAATCCCGCCGCAATGCACCACCAGCCGCATCCCCTCGACGCCCTGCACCCAAGCCCGTCATCCGCAGCACTTGCCCTGCATGTGGAAAGATGGGCAATCGGGCTGAGATGCCCCGATGTCACCGCTGCGGAGAGAGATTTCACCAGGCCTGCCAGCCCGAAGAGGAACCCTACCTGTTCCCCCTCCCAGGCCTGGAGCACTGGTACTGCGAGAAATGTATAGCCATTCTTGACTCCAGGGATGACACACGCGAGGAGGACGATGAGGACGATGATGACGATGGCCCACAGTATCATCCCACCAGGTCCGACGACACCGACCCCGAGGAGGAATCCTCCGCAGATGGCGACTTCAACGATTAATGCATTGCGCGAAGTCGCCCCATCCACCTAGCTGGATGTTTTACTACTCTCTTTTGTTCCCTGACATGGGGGATAGTCTTTATGTTATGATGACCCCGTGAACAACTATGTTTTGTTGAGAAGGAAAACTCTATAAACCACATGACATTATCTCTAGTTATAACTTTTCTTATTTTGAAAAACTTTTCCTACAACATTTGTGTAAAGACAATTCTGACACTAAGGCACACCACTCGTACACGCCTTCTGTACCATCATCTCGCTACAACGGGCAGCAAGTTGTATCATAACGAAACTTTATCACATCACTAACCAACAGGCGCCATCCAGCTCGCGACCATCTGGTCCCGAGTAGATCGCGAAACAAAACAGACATACCACCCGAGATTAGTCGGTTAGCAACATAAACTTTACATGGCACCAACGCGAGGTCGGCGCACCCCCTGTCTCAGGACAGTCCCGGGTACACACGTCTCGGTGAACAGAGCATTTTATGCCACGCGACTTAAATGGTCAAGACAAAACAGGCACTGAAAATACCTTCCCCTTATCCTAAAAGGCACGACTCGAGATAACTCGAATCAAGGAATAAATCTCGCCAAATCACTGGCATAACTGCCCCGTGACACCCCCTCGCGGCACAAAAGCACTCTCTACCCCAACTCATGCACCTCTTATATGCAACCACGCAAAGTTGGTAGAACGTTTCCCTAGTTCCGTAACTGGGAACACTCGAATAGTACATCAAAACCACCTCCCGCCCGTGACCCGAAATGACATGAACCATATCCATAGCCTCGCGGCATCGCCCAGTTATACCCGGCGACCATCTTCCGCCGCACTAATAAACCCCGAATAAATCGACTAACCGGCCTACATGCGGCCTCACGGGCGGCACAAAATATCTGGCAGAAAACAACACCTTATCAAGCTAATTACACGTCCCCTAAATAGAACACCGGTTAACTAAAATAAGCCGTCTCGAACTTCGCTTTCTCAACTGAAAACACCTGGAAAAGAGCAAATCACCTATTAATAACGCCCCGAAAAACCCGCTCAATAACTCCCAAAACGCCTCAAAACTAGAGCCGGTCAAACAACAGGCCTACGTTCGTCCCGTCAAATCGCATAGCCTCAGCTTTTATGACACAGCGGGACCCGGGCGCGATAACCAACGGCGATACTTCGCCTATATATTGGCATCCTCAGCAACAAGATTTTCCAAAAAACTAAATACCTTCTCTCAACCCCACAAACGAAGCTCTCACCCTCCCCCTACCCTCACGATGTCGTCAAGCGACTCGGTTAACAAACCCGAGCAGCGACGCCTCAACATTACTCTCCCCCGTGATTCACCTCCCTACCGACCTCGTCCTAACCCCCCGCAACCACCACTGCGAGCCCTCTCAGAAGGCGAAAGATGGGTATTGTTGCAAGACATATCCAGCCCGGACCTAGGGTGGATGCTAGACCACGAAAACCTCCGAATCCGAGATTTCCTCGACTTCAAGCTGAGCTCATGCCTGAAATTCACCCCGGAGGACGAGAACGCCATCCAACCTACGGCACCATCGTTGCGCACATGCTTCGTATGCGATGATCAAGATCCCAAGACCGAGATGGTCAAATGCCGAACATGCTTCGAGTGGCGCCACATGTATCATTACAATATCAAGGGCCGCTCAGATCCCCGCCGTCGGTTTTGGCGATGCCCCAGTTGCATCGACCTCAACTTCGGAGGACCAACCTTATATACGGCTACCAAGGAAGAGCTCGAAGAGGACAATAACTATGAGGACACCGATAACGAAATCCTCGCCTGAACGCTCCCTAGGTAGCGATATCACACCCGTCTTCTCTCTAGGGAGGCTCCCAGAGTGCACCCGACCGAAGTGGAAACACTTCTTCCGCCTGCCTCAGATCCCCCCTCGGAGCCATGCGGGTATACAGGGAACTAGCCGCCCTGACTATAATAATGCATTAGTAAAATTGTATCTGTTGCCATGTCCCCTTTAGGACGGACTGCACACAATATATCAGTTCAATGTATCAATTTCATGTAATACTTCAATGTTGTACGATTTTAAAATATCACTGCATGCTTACAATCATTCGGTAACCTCAGTTACCTACTACTCGCGAGCTCGCCAGCCCTCCTTTGGGCGCCAAAAAAAAAAAAAAAAAAAAACCGCGCTTAGTTATCTAAGGATAATAAGCACACCACCACGCCTAAAAAGATATCCGAGACTCATAAAAGGGACAACATAATCACACCGAAAGTACGCACTCGAGAAGAAAAATAGTAAAAATCCTCAGTTACGAAGGACGACGTAATTACAACTTTCCCAAGTAAGCAAGTAATAGCACAAACCACAGCTATCTCAAGAACACAGGAAACCCGAGGCCAACTCGGGAACCACTAAACAACAAGACCGCTAGACATGGTAATAAAACATAAATCGGTATAGATCATAAGTATCACAGCAGGCAGTACAATGCAAAACAACGCGACAAAAATCATAAAATTAACCGAAATACGAATAGGAAAAGCCCCGAGGGTAAATCGGGGACTGATAATGAATAAATACCCCACGAGACTACCGGGATCAATTCGGGGACAAAAAACCCGAACATTAAACAAACTTAGAAATTGGGATAATAAGAACGAACTCATGGAAACAAAAAACAAGGCCAAAACCGCCACGATCACCAAAGTCGAAACCCGAAAGCATCACGCTGATGCATTTCGGCTTCGGGGGCTAATGATAGGCCCATGTACCGATGGCCCTCCGAAGGCCCTGGCCTGGCCCGGCCAAACACCCCCAGATATAAATTCATAGCAAATCGGCCCAAACAGGCCAATGGCCCAAAATAGCGACTCAGGATTCGGATCCCCTCCCGGGGCCAACCTGAGAATAGAAAACTACTCGGGATTCGGACCCCCTCCCGGGGCCAACCCGAGCCCAGAAAACTACCCGGGATTCGGACCCCCTCCCGGGGCCAGCCCGAGGATAAACACAAACCGAGCCTCGGACCCCTCCTCTGGACCAGCTCGGAACCAAACAAAACGGGACTCAAAGCCCGGCAGGCCGAACAGCCAAGAATGGTCGACGCACGGCCCCGCTGTTCGGTCTGAGATAAACTATGCAAACATTACAGCCTAATATGCGGACGTCCCCTACAGTATGCGGGGCATCGTCATTAATGCTGACAAGACCTCGCTACAGTAGGGCATACCCTATATAAGGCAAAGAACCCCCCAGAAAATGGGATCGCATTTATGACATTTGGGAGAGGTATTATAAAGGGTTAGAGCGTTAATACCCCTCCGACACCCCGCGTGTCCCCCGGCTCGACCCGCTTCACCCGAGGCGGGACGGGCTGCTAGTTCATTAACCGGCCTCCGCACGGCCTGCTTCCTGAGAACAGGGCGTGCTCTCTCCTTACTGGACCGAGTCCAAGTACGGCCCGGCCCCTTCGGGAAGGGACGTATCAAGCTGTAACTAATAAAGAATAGTGTTAACAATGTGTTAATTAAGAGGAAAGATAGGCAAGTGGGATCTCAAAGAATTGTCACGACGTGGAGATAGCGTAAAGTGGTATCAAATTTGTCATTTCGGACCGAAATTTTTATTTATACCATTTTAAAAAAATCAATTAATAAAATAACCATCGTTTCTGGTCAATTCTAAATCTAGCACGGCCGCAGAACACCGGAGCGGACCCATATGGGGGGTACCGCAGAATGCCGGAGCGGACCCTCATATGGGGCCGCAGAATGCCGTAGAGGTCCCTGGGGCCTCAGAATGCCGTAGAGGACCCTTTATTTTTTTATTTTAAAAATACGAAATTGTAATTTGTATTTATTTAATTTCAAATGTGGTTTAAATTGATTTTTGGTCGTATCGTATTCGTTTGGAATATTTCGGTAGAAAATTAGTGATGCAAGAATAGGGGTGAAAAAGGTATGGATAATATCCGATACGTATTCGATCCGTATTTGAAAAATTAGATAAATTAGATGTGGATATCTGATATCTGAATATTCGTGTGAATATGGATACTGATATGGTTTTACGTTTCAATTATCCGTATCGTATCCGATAGTAGATATATATTATATATTTTAATATATATTATGAAAAAATATTGTTATTCATCATTAAAATTAGATATATATTATGAACTTTGATATTTTTTTAATATTATTTTAATAAATATCCGATCCGTATCCATATCTGTATCCAGCTGATATCCAATCCGTATCCGTATCTGAAAAATTAAAAAGAGATATGGATATAGTTTTACCATTATCCACTCCGAATTCGCTCTATTTCCACCCCTATGCAAGATACAAGGAAATTTCCTCAACATAAATATATATATTGTAAAATGCAAATAGACCCGTTTTCATATATTCATTTGATTAGAATTAATTAATAAATTGAATAATGACCAGCAAGGCTCAAACCACACGGATTACAGAGAATTTTTTTCTGGAGAAATTAATAGAAAGAAAGAGAGAGAAATGAAAAGAATGCATCAGGTTTTTTGATTGATAGAAAAATCGGTAGGATTTCTACCGATTTTAAAAATAAAAAAGTTAGAATCATTAGAAATTCTACAGATCCCAACTAATTTTTCTTTTTTTTTCT
Organism: Carex parvula; assembly: GCA_025461045.1. Classification (NCBI taxonomy): domain Eukaryota; kingdom Viridiplantae; phylum Streptophyta; class Magnoliopsida; order Poales; family Cyperaceae; genus Carex; species Carex parvula. The sequence goes on along the minus strand of JAJGRW010000208.1, from coordinate 350,809 downwards.
TTTAATTTTCTCTAGTAATGTAAAAAAGATTTTATGAAAATAGATAGAGTATCATAAAATTTAGATATAATAGAAACATTCCATCTAATTTTTTAAAGACTTTTTATATTTTACTAGAGATCTAATAGAAGAATTTTCTCCATCTATATATCAAATTAAAAAATAATTTCAAAGAAACTACATATCTAAAATAATAAAGGGTCCTCTACGGCATTCTGAGGCCCCAGGGACCTCTACGGCATTCTGCGGCCCCATATGAGGGTCCGCTCCGGCATTCTGCGGCCCCCCCATATGGGTCCGCTCCGGTGTTCTGCGGCCGTGCTAGATTTAGAATTGACCAGAAACGATGGTTATTTTATTAATTGATTTTTTTAAAATGGTATAAATAAAAATTTCGGCATTTCGGAATTGTGTTGGCGGAAATCTAAACAGCAAACATTTTTTTTCTCTCATTTCACATTTCCGAATACTATTCCAACATTTACAAGGAATAGAGAATAGCAGCTATTCTAGCTATTATGAATAACAAAAATATTGTTTGGATGCACATTGCTATTTCGAATAGTTTTTATTCTAAAATATCCTCTATTCTTACTATTCTTGTGTTATCCAAACATAGCCAAAGGCTATAGCGTCATAACGATACATGTGTTTCATGTAGGATAGAGAGAGAGAAAAAATGGAAAAAAAAAATGACAAAGAAAAAGGACAAAGAAAAAATTTCGTTAAATTAATACTTGATATTTTATTTCTCAAAGATAAATAATAAGTAATTAGATATTCGTCCCCATTGCTAATTATATTTTTCTCATCTTGACATGATAAATATTATTTATTGTATGGCATGCGGGTGCAAAACGTTTAGATTCGTGCGTCTAATCTGAATAAGACTTTGGCATGCGGGTCCCTATTCGGACTATTTAAACTCAATTTGAACAAGACTTTGGAGGTCTAATCAAACTTGACGGTATTGTTTTACCCTTAATTTTACATTTTTTGGAATTCTTTTACTATTTATTAAGCCACTTTGAAATCGCTGATCCACTGTGAACAGTAAAAAACCGTATAAATTTCTGCACCACCGGATCAGCGATTTTCAAAGTGGCTTAATAAATAGTAAAAAAATTTCAAAAAATGTAAAATTTAGTCTCCAAGCACATTTCAATATAGAGAACATGTTGAGCGGTTCAAATCGGTTGTTTGGATTTTAAAAATGAAAATATGAGCGTGAAGTGAAAATGATCTCTTACTTCACAACTCACCATAGCCCAGCTCTATATATATATATAGAGAGAGAGAGTTGGGCTACGGTACTTCGCGAAGTAAAGCGAGTATTTTACTTTACGTCTATATCTTCAATTTCAAAGTTTAAAATGTTGATCCGAACCGTTCAAGTTGATCTCCATATTAAATTGTGCTTGGAGACCAAATTTTACTATTTTTTTGAAATTTTTTAAAATCACTGTTTTTCAGAAAATCGTGGATCATAAAAAAATCAGTGATTTTAAAACATTCTAAAAAATAGTAAAAAATTTCTAAAAATTGTAAAATTTTGTCTCCAAGCACAATTTAATATGGAGATCAACTTGAACGGTTCAGATAGACGTTTTAAACTTTGAAATTGAAACGTGAAGTAAAATACTCGTTTTACTTCGCGAAGTACCGTAGCCCAACTCTCTTTCTATATATATATCGACGAAAAGAACTCGAAATTCATCGTCAAAAGAGTTCTATCAAATACGATTTCAAACTGGATCAACGATTTCAAGGTGGCTTAATAAATAATAAAAATTCCAAAAAATGTAAAATTTAGTCTCCAAGCACATTTCAATATAGAGAACATGTTGAGCGGTTCGGATCGGTTGTTTGAATTTTCAAAATAAAAATATAGCGTTGTTTTACTTCACAACTCACCATAGTCTATCCATCTATATATATATTGTATGGACGCAAAGAACGCTCGAAATTCGTCGTCAAAAGAGTTCTATCAAATACGAGAAATTTCAAAGGAAAAAATAGGTAGAAAACGACTAAATAGGAAAAGAATAACACCAACAATAATAAAGCAAACAAATTAAAAAGATAATGCATCAGTGTATTGGACCGCACATTAATTATACGGTGTACAAAAATACATAATACATCAGAAGATTTAAACACAAAACAATTATTGAAGGCAGTTTTAGTTTGACTATTTTTGTCAGTCTCAATCAATTTTTTAAAGAAGTTTTGAGTTTGAACAGAAAGTGATGCCTTACTGAATTCAGATATTCATCACTCCTTAACGGGTCTGATCCGCATCGCAACAAAAGAATCCGAACCCGCTTTGTTGAATACATGCAGATCCACTTCTAGAGTCCTTGGTCAAAAGGAAACAAATTGTGACCTTAATCATGTTATCGTCTCCATTTTTACATTGCATTCATTTGACATCTTTAACAATATAATGGACGAGCTTCTTATGCTTCCAACCTAAAAAAAAAATATAATAGAAGGATAAAAAGTTTTAATTGTTGGCTCTTTCATAACAACAAAATTGAAATTTTCAATGATTAAGTTCTAATATTTTTTTCTAACTTATAACTAAAAAATTGAAATTTTCAATGATTGAGTTTTTAATATTTTTTTGTGGATTGATCGTGAATCAGACTTGACAGACACTATGTATGTATTACCTTAAATTTAATTTTTTTTTTTGTGTTTTCAAGCATTTATTACTAAATTAAATGAAAGAAAATGAACTGTCCTTCTAAACACTATCATTTAGCAACAAATGTACATTATTCAAGTTTATGTAACAGATTCAAAAAGTCAAATATTTGACAATTATATGAAGAAAACGTCATGCTTCGCTGTTAATTTCAATCCAAAAAAAAAATCTTATTTTTCTTAATATGATCATCTGATGTAGAATGGATGAATGAGATCAGTATCAGAATTCAAAATTTGAATTTCTACGTAATGAATCTGGATCGTCCGATTCGTATTGGCACGAATATTAAAAGAATACTGGTCACTACAGGCCCGTTCGGCAAAAGTGGAATAGAGGAATAGAGTGGAAAAGATGTTCTATTCCTGCCGAACAAAAGAAGAAGTGAGTGGAATTGGGGAATTGGAAATAGTGGAATTGGATTTGAACTTTTGCAGTCAAACTCCTGTTTTTTACATTTGAATCCCTCCTATATTTCTCCATGAGCTAATTCCCTATTCTATAGAAAATGTGGAATAGAGAAATTAACATTTTTCAAGAGATGAATTTGATTCATTTACATATACTCTTCCACTCTTCCACTATTTCACTTTTTCACCATCAACCGAGCAAGACCGAAATAGTGAGAAATTAAAACATATTTCAAATTCTATTTTTTCTCAATTACAAGCTTGGATGAAAATAGACCGAATTTTGATCGGAATGCAGAGGATACAGATTCCCTGACATTTCTATTAATATCCAAAGTTAATTACAAATTAATAAATATACTCAGAATGCCTGACTTCTTTCAAAAATGTCCAAACCGGTCATTTAGTGGCCAGTTTTCTCTCCCTCAGAAACCTTCCACAAAATGGCCGGTTTTTTTTTTTTTTTTTTAGAGATATTATGAAGAGCAAGATAATGAAATCTAACACTGAAATTCGATTTTTTGTTTAAATTATTTGTTAGATTACTTCTTTTGATTTATAATTAGCCTAAGGTCTCCATCATCATGTCTGAGGAAAACCGTTAATGATCAGTATTTACGCTTCCTCTTAATGATGTTGTCACTCCAAAACTATAAGTTTTAAAATTCAGTTTTCTATTTTATTTTGGATTTACGGATTCTGAATTGCTTGTGTTTTAATTGCAAAACACGTTATGATTTTGTTAAATTTCTATCATTTGGTATCAGAGCCATTGGAAATTCATATAAAATGCAATAATTCTTTTTAACGAAAATGATTTTCAGTGATTTGTATTAAGCCATACAGATTGAACTTATTTTTATGTATAAATACTTTCTTATAATTTTGGACGAATTTTTTTTTTAAGAAGAATTTATATTTCCTGATTATGTATGCACAAAGATGTTGTTCAATGTATTATTATTGGAGATGCAATGTTGGAGGCATTTAGTAGCCAAAATGCATCATGTCATGAATTACATGGGCACTCCTTTTTATATTAGATCATATACAACTTAGTTTGGATAATTTTTTTGTCCAAGTTGTATCATGACCAAGACTTTTGGCAACATAAGCCCAAAAGTGAAAAGCTTTGCAAAATTTGGGCAAAAACTTGATTACATGATTATTAAGTAGCAAGGACATAATTTTGATGCAAACATTGTATTGGATCTTGTTGAATGCTATATGATTCCATTTTTGGAAAGAACTAAGTAAAAGTCCAAGGTCTATATATATTGTATTTGTAATTTGTTAGCATTTAGTCATTTATGTATGATTTTATAGGAATTCATATACAATGATCGGCCCAACTGAAGTTTATTGTATATTTTTCATATAAATAATTTAAACCATATAACGTTATTTTTAATAATTGGTTGTTGTAAATTTTTTCCAATTTTAAATTGTAACTGCCACTTTATTAAAAGAATTTCTATGAAGATAAAGATAAACAAAAAATAGTTTCTATTTATACATCACTATGAAGACACCCAATAATTGACCGAAATTTACCGTATTTTAGCGTAATTTAACATAATTTAACATTAATTTCAAGTAATATAGTGTATTTTAGTATAAATATGCTAATTATAAATCAAAAGAAGTAATCTAACAAGTAATTTAAACAAAAAATTCGAATTTTCAGTGTTAGATTTCATTATCTTGCTCTTTATAGTGTCTCTAATAAAAGAACTAAAAAAGAGAAAACCGATCATTTTGTAGCTGGTTTCTGGGGGAGAGGAAACCGACCACTAAATGGCCGGTTTGGACATTTTTGGAATAAGTTAGGCATTCTGGGTATATTTATTAATTTGTAATTAACTTTGGATATTAATAAATGTCGGCAGATTCCCATGTGTTAAAATAAAGTTGGGCAGCTGGCTAGTGTGTAATGAATATTTTTGCTAATTTCTCATCGTGGTTTTAATTCCTTTTTAATAACAAGTTGGAGACGTTGAACTTTTTTTAATGAAGAATTTGGAATATTTTAGGGAGGAAATTATAGTAAATAAAAGTTGGCATTTTGAATATGTGATAATTCCTGGTCAAATTTGATACTAGTACTTAAATTATTGAGTTTGAATTTTCCTTCAATAATTCTTTCAGAAACATCATTGCATTATCTACTTCATCTCTTCTCCATTGTAAAAGAAATGGAGATGCCATTTATTCCATGGTAACAACTTAACGCATGTAAATTTGCTCTCATCATTTAATTCAGGAAATCATATCTCCTCCATAAAAAAAAAATCATGGAGAGAAGGTTATAAAATTCCTTTGTTTGTTTACAGCCATGGAGAGGTATCAAACAAAAAAATTTGTTTGGTTGTGACACCCTAAAAACAAATCGATGATCTGATTTTCAAAGCAAAATTAAATACCTCACCTTTTTTTTTAATTTCAAAGCAAAATCGATGATCTGATTTTTTTTAATTCAGGAAATTAAATTCATTTATTAAATACCTCACATTCAGTTGGCGGTTTGAGAATTGAGACCAAGTACCTCCAAATCTCAATCAACCATTTAATTGAGGTATGAAAAATTTGAACCAAAGGTTTAAATAGTGTTTATTGCGTCATATAGCATCATAGTTTTTATTGTCCGAAAACATTATAGCGTGCTATTTAAAACTCTGATTTGAACTGATAGTACGCTGTTGTACTTGGACTTCACTGATTTGAGACCAAGTACCCCAAATCTCAATCAATAGGTATGGAAAATTTTAATATAGTTTAGAGTAAAATACTATAAAGACAGTAAATTTGATTTCATTCTTAGCATAAAAAATTTATATGATTAATCACAATAAGTATTAGACCTCATATCTTGAAGGTCCTACATACTGAGACCAGAACATGTAATAGGTGGTGCTGGCATGATACTATGAGACAACAGTTGTCTGTTCTGTTAAGTATGCATAAAAATAGCTGATCACAATCCCTAGTGATATCTCCTTATAGTAATGTTTGTTTTTTTAGTAAAAGTCAGAGGTCAAGCTATCTAACTATTTAATACTCTTGTTATTACAACAAATGATTTTTCTTATCCGAGTTTCGAACCCATAACTTCTCACATAGAGATCATGTGCCTTTGCCACTAAATCAAAGGCTGATTCTTCTAGTAGTACGTTGTTGTACTTGGACTTCACTGAATTGAGAACAAGTACCTCCAAATCTCAATCAGTCATTTAATTGAAGTATGAAAAATTTAAACTGATAGCACTTTGTTGTACTTGGACTTCACTGAATTGAGAACAAGTACTCCCAAATCTCAATCAATTATTTAATTAATTGAAGTATGAAAATTTTGAACTGGTAGTATGATGTTGTACTTGGACTTCATTAAATAAATTACTTTTAAAATCTTATGGTAATTTTTTGTTTTTATATTTTTAAATTATAGGGTCAAATTATACAATTATTAATATCCACGAGGAATCTTTATCTGAATTTCGAACAAGCAACTTTTTTCACTAAGAACATTTTCTTTTACCACCGAAATACCGAATCAAAAACTGGTCTGGATATTATTATTTTTATTTTCTTGCAATAACCATTCTAACATTTTTATTGTCTTACATTATTATATTTAATACATCTCTCTTACGATTAACCTTTTAATTTCTTGCAACAACTATTTGCGGTGCTATGTTAAAACTGATTTCTATTTTGTGATGCTACTGAGCAGGAGCGGAGGCAGAATTTTGAATAATGGGGCTCAAAAATGCTATAAGTCCTCAAGTTGTATACATTTTAATAGTTTATTTTTCTTGAAAAATGAATGGGGGTCAACTATATAAAATTTTCAAAAAATCTATGGGAGTCATTTTTTAGGTACCCTTAACATTTAACTATAAAATATACAAAAGTAACATATATAATAATTAGTTTTTGAAAATGAACGGGGTCAATTGACCCCCATTTGATGTATGTGAATTCGCCCCTGCTACTGAGTAGCTTAAAATTATAAATATATTTAGGACACTTATATACTAAGTAGTAGGTGTTTTTTGAACAATTAAGTAGGTAAGTAGGTCTTGATGTGGTTTTTTGTTGAATGGGTCAAGGATGCAAATAAATGACATATGTAAATAGAGTGATTGGGAGTCGATTGATCTCATTTATTTTCAAATTTAAGTACTTGTACATGATTTTCAATATAATTTTAGAGTAAAATATTATAAATACAGTAAATTTAACTTCATTCTTAGCATAAAAAATTTATATAATTAATCACACCTTTTATTCTCAGTGTAAATTTGACTTCATTATCTGTATTGATTATGTAACATACCTTTTATCAAAAAAGTAAAAAAATAAATAATAATAATTTTCCCTTTTATTTATTTAGCTATTTATTTTGAAGTTGTGTACTAGTGTTCCTCTCTTGTCACGATAGATAGTCTGGAAATATATGCATGTGAAATGCTCTTCAATCGTTAAGCCGTTGCCCTGGATTACTTGTAATTCTTTTTTTCTTTAAAGAAGGCCGTAAAAATTGACCTTCATTTGTACTCCTATTCTGGGCCTATTTGGAAATCTATAAATTCTTCTACTAACGGGCCTACATTATATTTTGGGCTTTTTGTAGGGTTGTACACTTGTACGATTTATATCTGGGTCTATTCTTCAACCGTGAATTACTGGAAATGATTGAGTGGGCCAACAGATAATTATTTAAAAAAATAATAATAATAAAAGTAGGTTTATGTGTTTCGAGAAAAGAAAAGGGGAAAACAGCATATCATTAATAATAATGACGAGGATTTAACTTTTATTATTTTTGGTGTCTTCGTGATATATTTATTTTTAGAACTTTAATAATTAAAATTTTAAAACTTAATATTAAAATCAAATTATTAGATATTATCTATATTAATTTTTCCATGCACATGTATAAAGTAACGAACTCAAAGTCTCTGTTTCATCTTTCCCTTTCTGTGGTGACACCACAATAGGGGCTTCATTTTTAACTTCCAATCCGATGGTGCATGCACAGACTAAGTATGTGGAAGTCGATTACCATTTTGTGAGAGAACAGGTCACCAACAAGTCCCTACTGATTCATTTTCTTTCTTCAAAAGATCAGATTGCGCATGTTTTCCCCAAGCTACTTGCATCACCTCGGTTTACCCATCTCTCTACCAAACTTACAGTCTGTGCATCGAATTGCATGTGGGGTGGGGGGGCAACAATAGAGTACAAACAGAACCAAGAGCACAGACGCAGTGGTACTGATGTAATTAGTAAAGGCCATAACTAAATCAGTTAGAGGCAAATATGTAATTAGCATATGATAAGAGATTAGTTAGAAGACTAAGCTGGTTGTCTTTAAATAGAGATGTAGTCTTCTCTTGTAAGGTTACAAGATCAAGAATGAGATAAAGATTCTTCTTCAATTCTATCTCTTTCTCTCTCCGTTTACAATATATAACTGAAATTTTGTAATTAAAAGGAAAAAAAAAAGGACTATTATAAACCTAATTATCTGTCCTGTAAACCAAGAAAGAGCCGGTTTTACTGTACTGGCATGCAAGTTCTTGTCCGGCAGACGTTGGAGGTGTGAATGCACACTTACATGTTTCGACAGTTTCACCTGGACAGTAAGATTTCCTGAAATTAAAAGGAATGTAAATATAATAGTTAAATAAATAGCAAACAGAAAAGAAGTAATTGCTGATACTTTACTATCTTATTCAATTACCACAGCCTAAACTGGTAAATAACTTGAGGAAAAAGTAAACGGGTGATCGAGTGGTTTGAGGTGGGGGAAAGGAGAAAAAACTGACACAGTATTGCTTGTATACCAAAAGATGCACGCGATAATCAATCAAATTGTGGCACACACAATACTGTACATGTTTGGCAATTATACCCTTGCAATTAATGCAGGGACAAGTTCGGCAAGCACTGAGTCGGTTACTTCGGTTGTTTGTCAATTATACCCCAACAGGTAAAGCAGGGTGAGTCGAGCAAACGATGACTCAATTTTTTTGGTTATTTGCCAATTATACCCCTGCAGTTAAAGCAGGCGCAATGACTCAATTTTTTGGTTGTATGTGAATTATAACCTGCAGTTAAAGCAGGAGCGGGACGGGCAAAATATGAGTCAAATGACTAAATAACCAGTAAGGACTCTGCATTAAATTCAAGAAAATCACTATATGACCAGTTAATACTATTTTGAATACGTCAAGTCACCCAATATTAAGTCCATTTGGCTTGCTTTCAGCTTTTAAGAAAAGGACGAGTTTATTAACCAAAGCGGCATAGTAGTCAACACTAACATATATATATATATATATATATAGAGAGAATGGCTAATATACAAACGTTTGTTCCTGGGCTCAGGAACAAACGATTTGGTTCTCCGATTTTCAAAGTCCAAACAACAAATCTAAACCGTTAGATGTTCAATCTATATTAAAATCTACTTGAAGACCAAATTTTACATTTTTTGGAATTTTTTTACTATTTATTAAGCTGGTTTGAAAACCGCTGTTTTTCAATGCTGCAGAAATTTAATAAAAACAGCGGTTTTCAAACTTGCTTAATAAATAGTAAAAAAATTCCAAAAAATGTAAAATTTCGTCTCCAAGTAGATTTTAATATAGATTGAACATCTAACGGTTTAGATTTGTTGTTTGGACTTTGAAAATCGGAGAACCAAATCGTTTGTTCCTGAGCCTAGAAACAAACGTTTGTATATTAGCCATTCTCTCTATATATATATATATATATATATATATCTTTTTCCATCACAGTAATCTTAAATGTTGGGTATTTGTTTTCAATATCTCAGGAGGAATTAGGTGTTAATTGCAAATATCAGTGAAGTATATGCAATTTGTAAGATTTGAAAACCGCAACAAGTTAATAGAAATAAATCAAAACCTTGCTGCATCCATTAAGCGAGAAGCAACCCCTTTTCTTCTTTTAGAAGGTACGACCCAAATAGCCCTAAATCCCAAAACAGCTGGTACCGCCTCCTCTTCGCAAACAATGGCACCAAAATTTAAATTACCTTCTTTGGCCATCTTATCAGAGTTGCATTTTCTAAGAACCTCCCTCGTAAAATTGCAATTTCCAAAAGTCATGGTTTTATTCGACCTGGTTGAAATGACTTTATCCTGTGACAGACTAGGGCGAACTGGTTTCTCAGAGATTACTCTATGAGCAGCTTTTATGGGTTCAGCAACTAGGCAGCCAGCAATTCTGTGGTTTAATATGTACATGTAAACCTGCATAAGGGAGTGAGAGAAAGTTCTTATACAACTTCAGCGATGAACTCAAGTTTCTTTACTTCCATGTATTTCATCAAGTCATAACTGAGGTCAAACGTCTAGAACCAAAAAACAGCAGAAACTAACAGTGAAGAGATACATATAATAAAGGTCAGTGTGCACCAGTATAACGAAATATGGACTAGTTGGTTTATTCAGCACACCATACATAGGTTCTGGGTCAAGTGGGGTCCAACCCGACAGGCCACAAGGACAAGAAATACAGACTCAGAACTGAACTGTCAATGTGCCAGGTAAGCGCTTGGGCTGACACCAACAGTTATGGATTTCCAAAAATTCAGATTTAGTAGTTTCATATATCCATGACTTCTCTTTATATTTATGTATATTAATTAAATTTATCGAGATAATGTAAACTACAACCTTAAATTTAACAGAGCTGAAATCAAGAGCCGGGTGGGTGGGTTAAGACCAGAACCTATCAACCAGCTTGTCAAAAACCGACGTTGACTCAATTCATAAACCCATTATTATAGCACTCCAGGCCTTAACTAGGGTCAGGTCAGGTCTACTAATAGCCTACCTTACAGTGTGCATGAAGAAGCTGTCCTTCGCCAAATCCAAGCTCTTTCTCACTTGTTCTTATTACTTGTCTAACCTGCATTGTATAATATGGAACTCATCAGCAATGACATATGTTGCCACAGCTGGTGCCTCCCAGATAGATATTTCCAAAATTTTAATGGCTAATATACACAACCACCACCACCTTCCCAAACAGGGAAAAAGAAAGAAAAACAAAACGCACCAGCAACACACCACACCAAATTTAGTGACCATACACAGACCTGCCTAAACTTTGTTCAATTGCTTTGAAGACATTAATAGTTGTTACTATTCAGTTAGTAGCCACCCACAAAAATGTCTAAGAGCAATAAGTGATTACAACAGTATGAAGGCTTTACAGATCGAAAACTCAAGAATGGCCAAAAAATAATATCTTAGTAAGGTAAGGAGTAAATCTCACACTCTGTCTACAATATAAAAGGAAGAGAGGTATTGAAATGGCTAGAAGTTGACTGCTGTATTATTAATTTAGCCTAGAAAATTCAAACCTTTTGCTTATGGCCAGATAAATCTGATTCATCTAATAGTACGACTCTGTCATCATTATCACAAAATCTTGCAACCACCTTCTCATTCTTCCATCCCTGCTTTGACCAAATTCCAAAATAAACAACATGTATGTATACCACTAATGAAAAGGAAATCATTGCTCTATCTATTAAATAACAGAAGGAGGGAAAGAGCAAACACCCTGAAGGCAATCCCTTCGAAGTATTCTTTATGGTAGGACTTGTGAGCCTTCTCGTCTGCAAGATCTCCACGTGCATACATCATACCACAGACTGCACACTGGTGCAGTAGAAAATCAGACTGCCCCAGTTCCAGATAGTATTGTGCATAGCTTCTCTTCTTGTTGACAACCTTGGTTGGGGTTGAACCCGACTCGTGAGCATTCTTTGACCGTATATCAACACTATCCAAACTGTTCTACAAGTACATTATATTGAATTAGAAAGAAGCATTGATGGTAACTTTTACAAATATCCTATGGTATTTTAGAATCCAAATTTGTATCCAATCAAGAAAGCTGGTCTTTAACTTGGACCTCAAATTGAAAATAATGACAAAACTGGATATTTGAGTTATATTCAAAACACTGAACTACAACAACCCAAAATCAATATTAATGGCGAGTTGTCTTACTCTAGCAATTCATGCTAGATTGAACAAAATTGGTTGTTTTGCACGTGGCATTAGAAATTAAATTGTCCGAAATTATACACAGTTGAGAAAAAAATACAAGTAACAAATCAGAGAGAGGGGAGATTACAGGGGTATTGTCGGTAAGACGGGATCAGGTGATGGCGAGATGAGATCAGATCGGAGAGACAGCACTTCAGATTCAGATTCGGGGCGAGAAGGTTTAAAGAAAGAGTTTATCTTGGACTGCGACATGGCCTGCAAATATACTTCCAGATATTACAAGCAATTTTGCCAGAAATTCGGGTCAGGAAATATACTTCAAATCCAAGCAGGTCAGGAAATTTGCGAGAAATATACTTCAAATCAAAGTTCAGGTCAGGAAATTCGGTCAAAATCCAAGCAATTTTGCGAGAAATCGAGGAAATTCGGTTAGACCTAAACTCCCGTATTACAGTAGAAGGGGATTTTTACCGAACACTACAGCAGTAGAGGCGGGCTGGCACAGGCGGCGCGGCGATCCTTCTTCTTCACGCAGGCGCAGGCGGAGGCGACGGTCCTCTTATTTTGTTTTCTTTTTTCGCGTTTCGCCCCTGGCTGCTCTGGCTCTCTGCTAGCGGAGGGTTGAGACTTGAGAGCATTTGTAAGTAGAGACTGGAGATAATAAAGGAAAGGGTCTTCACAGTTGGCGGGAAGACGGAAGCGGGAGAGTCCAAATTTCTTTGTTTGTGGAAATTAAATATGAGTTTGACAAATTAGTTGTCTAATTTATGTCTAATAAAAAAAATATATTAATCATTTTTACCAAGCACAAAAAAAAGTAAGAAATGAGAGAGATGGGAGAGTATTGTGGGTAAGATGGGATCAGGTGATGGCGAGATGAGATCGTAGAGATAACACTTGAGCTTCAGATTGGGGGCGAGAAGGTTTAAAGAAAGAGTTTATATTGGACTGTGACATGGTCTGGTGTGCCGTGTCCCAAGTGAGGGATGATAGTAGCCTAGCCTAGCCTGGTAGAGTGGTAGGTCAAGTGCGGTGAATTCTAATTAGGATTTTGCGAATAGAGACTGGAGATAAAGGAAAGGGTCTTCAGTTGGCGGGAAGACGAAAGCCGGAGAACTCAAATTTCTTTCTTTATGGAAATTAAATATGAGTTTGACAAATTAATTGTCTAATTTATACCTAGTAAAATAATGATGTGTTTTAAAAAACGAATAATAAAAAAATATTAATCGTTTTTATCAAGCACAGAAAAAAGAAAATGATTATTCATTCAGAATTTTTCATTTTTGTTAATAATGATTGGATCACTTGCATTTTGTTAATATCATGTTGGTTGGTGTATAAATGAGGAATAAAATCCTTATTACTTAGTTGCTCTCTTATTTTAACAATAATACATGTATGATGAGAAATTAATATTTCATTTCAGCACCGCTACGGCACCGACATTTTTATTAATATCCAAAGTTTAATACGAATTAATAAATATACCCGGACTCTGACTGATTCGCGAAAACTACCCAAACCGGCCATTTTCTGGCCGGCCATGTACCTTCCCTCAGCCGGCCAGAAAATGGCCGGCCATGTACCTATTTATTTTATTTTATTTTATTTATTTTTTTTTTTTTTTTTTTTTTTTTTTTTTTTTTTAGAGAGAGACACTATGATGATCAAAATATTGAAATCTAACTCTGAAAATTTGAAATTTTTGTTTAAATTATTTGTTATATTACTTCTTTGAGGAGGGATCAAAGTTACAACAACCATTTTTTTCATTTTCAAAGTCCAAATCGTCGATCCAAACCGTTCAACATGATTATCTAAATAAAATGTGCTTGCAGATCCAATTTTACATTTTTTTGAATTTTTTTACTATTTATTAAGATGGGTACAAAAAATTGATCAAAATATAACACTATGATAATCAAAATATAACACTATGATGATCAAAATAACACTATGATGATCAAAATAACACTATGAAGATCAAAATATTGAAATCTAACTCTGAAATACGTTAAATTTTTGTTTAAATTATTTGTTACATTACTTCTTTGATGTATAATTAGCATATTTATACTAAAATACGATAGATTAATTGAAATTATGTTGAATAACACTAAATTATGTTAAATTACGTTAAATTGCATTAAATTACGTTAAAATACGGTAAATTACGCTAAAATACGATATGAATAGGGACGATATCTTCACTGAAAAGGAGAAAAACGACGATGAAACTTCAAACGGTCATAAAACGGCGCTCGAGTGTCCGATTTCAGCAAATGAGCACTTTTCGAAAAGCTTGTGAAAATGCGCATGCGTCAGTGCCAGCGATGTCGGATGGCGAAATTCAGAATCGCCAAAAAACGAAGGGAAGACCCTCAAAACTTGAGTTGAAGTTTCCGATTAAGATTTTCATTTCTATCATTCAATCCGAGTAGCTCAGTAAATTAGTTACATAATGAACTTGCAGATTACTAATTTTTACTATTTTTGGAATTTTTTTACTATTTTTTATGATTCATGAAAGATGAGCAAAATCAGTCTACTATAGCGTAATTTTGTGTAGTTTAGTGTTTTTTTTACTGTATTTCAGCATAATTAGCGAAGTTATTGTAATTTAACGTAATTTAGTATAATTGAACATAATTTATTGTAATATAGTGTAATTCAACATAATTTCAATTAATCTATCGTATTTTAGTATAAATATGCTAATTATACATCAAAGAAGTAATATAACAAATAATTTAAACAAAAATTTAACGTATTTCAGAGTTAGATTTCAATATTTTGATCTTCATAGTGTTATTTTGATCATCATAGTGTTATTTTATCATCATAGTGTTATATTTTGATTATCATAGTGTTATATTTTGATCAATTTTTTGTACCCATCTTAATAAATAGTAAAAAAATTCAAAAAAATGTAAAATTGGATCTGCAAGCACATTTTATTTAGATAATCATGTTGAACGGTTTGGATCGACGATTTGGACTTTGAAAATGAAAAAAATGGTTGTTGTAACTTTGATCCCTCCTCAAAGAAGTAATATAACAAATAATTTAAACAAAAATTTCAAATTTTCAGAGTTAGATTTCAATATTTTGATCATCATAGTGTCTCTCTCTAAAAAAAAAAAAAAAAAAAAAAAAAAAAAAAAAAAAAAAAAAAAAAAAAAAAAAAAAAAAAAAAAAAAATAGGTACATGGCCGGCCATTTTCTGGCCGGCTGAGGGAAGGTACATGGCCGGCCAGAAAATGGCCGGTTTGGGTAGTTTTCGCGAATCAGTCAGAGTCCGGGTATATTTATTAATTCGTATTAAACTTTGGATATTAATAAAAATGTCGGGCTACGGCGCTACTGCATACAACAGAAAATATTTTGCTCCATTTTGCCCGAGTTTACAGCCTAATTTAAGGTTATTTCCTTTTGATTAATTTTATTAAATGTTACTTTCACTTTCAACGCTTATCCTTTTCTTTTTTTTATCAAATTTTCAACCGTGAATTACTGGGAATGATTGAGTGGGCCAACAGATAATTATTTAAAAAATAATAATAAAAGTAGGTTTATGTGTGTCGAGAAAAGAAAAGGTGGAAAACAGCATGTCATTAATAATAATGATGAGGGGATTTAACTTTTATTATTTTTTGGTGTCTTTTGTGGGAACCATATCACCAGCTCTTCTGTGGGCAGAAAGTTTCTGCTCCTAAAATCACTGACACGTGGGTCCGGAATGAGTTTTGAAACAAAACTATCAAAACCCACTCCGAATCTACGTGTCAGTGACTTAAGGGGTAGAAATTTCGTGCCCACAGGAAGCAGGAGATTCGGTTCCGTCTCAAGATATATTTACTTTTAACACTTTAATAGTTTAAATTTCAAAACTTAATATTAAAATTAAATTATTAAATGTTATCTATATTAATTTTTCCATGCACATGTATAAAGTTACCACGTTTGTTTTTTTCTTTTAATTGGTGTCAATCAAAACAGAAGTCATGCTTTATACTATCAATACTTCTACTAACCAATAAATTTCAAAACAAAAACCAATGTTGTCATACTTTATTCTAAAGTTTGAATTACAAATAACAATTCTAACTTGTTCAAATTAAAATAAATTGAAAAGAAAAGGTATAGGAAAAGAAAAAATAACAGTTTTCATGAAGCATCTTTCGCCTCATTCTTGCTGACTAATATGCACTGCATCAGGAGCGGAGCCAGACCTTCAAATTATGGGGGTCAAATATAAATGAAGGTCAAAAATATAAAAATTTTATACTGTGAATGGGGTCAATTTAATAGTTCTATAGTATTTTGTACTAATTTATATAGAAACTTATCAATAATTACAATTTTTTTGAAAATAAATAGGGGTTAATTGACCCCCATTTAGACCAAGTGCCTCCGCCTCTGCACTACACAACGCAGTAACAATATACGCGATAAATTTGTGAATAATTTACGTTTTATTTGTTTTTTATGTTTCTGAACTGAAGTCCGAATAAAACGTAAAAAATGTATAATACGTTTTATTCGCGAATCACGAATTATTCGCGAGAAAAACACGATTTTTTTTGGATTTTTTTTCTTGTTGTACCGAATCATTCTCAAATTATATTCGAATCACAAAATTTTAACCCCGCAGAACTGAACCCGAACTATTCATTTGTCACTGTGCTAAACAACCACACTCTCATTTCTCTGAGAAAATGGCAACCAGCGGAGTTGTCATATTATATCCAAGAAAGTTCATTCTTATGTCAGATCATATTCTCACAAATTCAAAGTTTGAAATGATCCTAAGAAATCGATCGCGAGAAAGTATTCATTTTCTCCTACTTGGCTTTCCATCCTCCACATGGAATCCATTCCCCGAGCGAGCGTTTCTGATCGGGGTGGATTTCTTTTTTAAAATAATCAATCATACAGTATTTATGACGAGAGAAAAGACTGAAAATAAGATCAACGACGTCTGATTTTTGCATCATGATTTGCACTATCGTGAATATTAATAGAATCACAACCTCAGTCTTCTGCTTAGACCACGACAGACGGCAGCATCCCATGTTGGCCCTCCGTAAAATGGCGTATAATTACTATTGGAGGCATGAAGAACCCAATACGACAACTGTCCAACAGTTGTCCTGTCTTAAATAATTTACAATAAATTACTCGGATCCGAATTTGCGGGTCCCGCTGGGCTGCGCCACATGACAAGTGTTTTCGATTCAGAATTTCCCCATCACGATCCGAATTCGGATCACCGCAAGTACCTGATTCAAGCAAATTGGAACTGGACGGCCGACGATTGTTCTTTTAACTTGGAACGAATCTCAAAGCACGAATCCCCGAATAGGCACCGTTTTGAGTTAATCTGGACCGTCCGTTTCAAATTGTTTGAGTCAAGTACCTGGATCCATCCAAACAGGTCGAGCAAAGTTCTTCTATTTTCCCTCCAGGAAAGTTCAATCACTGCGTCAGCACGCGGAACCAACCGAATAATCAAAATTTTAAAATTACAATCCGACGGCTGCCAATTGTTACACGGCAGCAATGCGATCGCAACGCGTAGCGAATAGATCAGTCAAAGTCCAGTTTGTCCTTCCGGTTCGGTCCAAATAAGAAATAACTGCTCCAACTAAACTTCCGACCGCCAATCCTCGACCTCCTCATCCCACCGCCGCTACTCGCCCCTCTCTGAACCGTGGGTCCCTCCCCACACCCAAGAGAAAAGCAGCTCCACGCTGTGGCTTTTCGTATCCTTCCTTCCTTCCCGCGGTTCGAATTTCGAACGCGCGAAGGATACGCGCAATTGGTTCTCCCGATCTTGTCCCCAGCTACATTTTTGAACCAAAGGAGGGAATTGAGTGGAGATTAATCAGGAGTTGAAAAATGGGAGTTTCGAATAATGTCGTGGGGCTTGCGCTGGCAATGGTGTCCGGTGCCTTCATCGGAGCTAGCTTTATTTTGAAAAAGAAAGGTCTTAGGCGAGCTGGGAAATCTGGTACCCGCGCAGGTTCGTTTGAAAACTATATTTTTCAGCTGTTATTTGTTAGATCGTCACCTCGATTCGTGCCCTCTTTTTCACTCATTCAACTTTTTTTTTTATCTGTTGACTTTGATTTTGGCTGGGGTTTTATGAAAAATGGGTCAAATTGAGACAAGCGAGGTTAAATTTCTTGTACAGATTGGAGAATTGGGTTTTAAAAAGTTCTTACCAAAATTGAGGTTTTTTAATAAAAATATCCCCGGAATTCTAGTTGATGTTTGGTTAAAAAATTATGTATAGGTTTTGAGGTTTAATAATACAAATATCCCTGGAATTGAGGTTCTCCAAAAGATTTGCCAGGTATAAGCTATTTCTAGCCCATTGTGTATTTCCACAAACAGACTACATATAATAATACAATGTAGCTCATTTCTCTTATAGAATATCTTAAATAAAGATATTCAATTCGATTTCGTAGGTCTAATTTGCTGCCTATACCACACCTGCATAAAGTAAGAATCCACATACCAGTTGAATATATATATGTCTTATTCCATAGATTTTTTTATTGTATTGTAGGTGTAGGAGGATACACATACTTGCTAGAGCCTCTATGGTGGGCTGGAATGATTACAAGTACGCTGCTCTACATCTTAATTTCTTTTAGCAGTTCACGACAAGATACACAGTACACCATTTCTTTCAAATACTTGATTAGAAATTTCATGTGCTATTGATTAATGTACAGTGTTGCTCGGCGAGGTGGCAAATTTTGTGGCCTATGTTTTTGCTCCAGCCGTACTTGTGACCCCACTTGGTGCTTTAAGTATCATAGTCAGGTAAAAGATCTACAGTAAAATGTTATATTTGTTTCTCTTCTTCTGCCGTTTGCAGTAATTCTATGAAAAGGGGATCTAAATTAGTGTCTTGTGTCTTCTGAGTATTGGTACCAATTCAGTACGAACAGAAACTTTCTATGAACCTTGTGTTTAGATTGTAATTGAATTTTGTGTGAAATTGTTTGTGTACAATACAGTTCGGTGTTAGCACACTTTATGCTGAAAGAGAGACTACAAAGGCTTGGCATCTTGGGCTGCCTTTCTTGTATAGTTGGTTCTGTTGTTATTGTAATTCATGCGCCTGAAGAACACTCACCTACTTCTGTACAAGAAATTTGGGACCTCGCTATTCAGCCTGGTAGAAACTACAAATAGTCATCTCCCTCCCTCCTCTTCACTCTTTCTCTCTAAAATATACACAATATCAACAAGGGATTAAAATTCAAAGTATATGCTGATATTCTATATAGTGCAGTACATTGCCTATGCTACCTGGTACGGTATCCAGACTGGTACTGTGCTGGTACAGGATCTGCTGCGTGCGTGTACAATACTTTGTAGTGTTCACTATTGCCATTTGGAATTGAGAAGTTTGATGTTCTAAATCTTCTTTTCTGGTATTCATTTTGTTTTCAGCATTTTTAACATATGCTGGTTCCACTTTAGTATTGGTGATAGCATTGGTGTTGCATTTTGAACCCCGGTATGGACAAACAAACATCTTAATTTATCTCGGCATCTGCTCATTAATGGGGTCGTTAACAGTAAGTTTAAGTGTTTAACAATCATTAATTAACAGCTTTCCTTTTGATGATTATCTCTGAATCTGAATCTTAAAATTATTGGTCTCTCAGGTAGTTAGCATAAAGGCCATTGGGATTACTATAAAGCTCACATTAGAAGGAATAAGTCAGATTGATTATCCCCAGACTTGGCTTTTTGTAACAGTGGCTGTTGTTTGTGTTGTCTCCCAACTAAATTACCTTAACAAGGTATGCTACTTTGGTTCTAAATTTGCAATTAATACACTAAAGTATCCATAAATAGCAGAAAAATGAGAATCATAAGTTTTCAGTTTTCAAAAAAATATAGCCCCTAAAAAGATGCAGAATTTCAGAACATTGTCCAGTCTTAGCTAGCCTTTCGATATCGTTGTCTTACTCGAAGATAAAGGACTAGGAATAATGCAATGACACAGTTACTCATAATTGACCGATTTTTATATTTAATAATTTGAAAATTCAGAATTAAGCATTTCGGAAAATTGGGTATTTGAAATATAAGCGGAACACAAAACTTTGGTGCACGTGTGGCCTACATTTGACAGCAAGCAGACAACACGTGGAAAAAAATAACGTGCCAACTCCTACACGTAATCCGAATCGGGTGTCTAAAAATTCAAGCGCTAAAAGAATTCGCATGCCATCCTCTTCAAGTATTGATTAAAAGAATATTAAATTATGTTGACCTCACCAACAAAATTCTCCATGTGAAACGCCATTTCACTAATCTTCCTTTGTTTTGTCCTTCTCATCCTCTTCATTTTTTTTTCCTTTTGGCGAGAACCATACATTCCTGTTCCTTTCACTGCCACATCAACACAAAGATGTAGTCAACTGCACTAGGTGACTTAAAAGAATACAACACGTCTTAGTCAGTCTTCTGATAATTTTTAACATTTAGATGCAATATTCGTATGGACTCTATCAGTACTTAGAAGCATAAATTCTCAATTTTTATATTAACAAAAATGAAGAAAGAATTGGGTACTTTTGTCTATTCTTTTGAATTTAACTGGTCTATATTTAGGGTTCTGTATTTAGCATTTTACATTTCAATTTCGTTCTTTACTTTCATATTCTAAACTTTTCATTTTCATCAGAAGTTGATTTAGTGAAGATAGAAAATATATTGATCATTGAATTTCCCTAACGAAATGTAATATATGGACACAGAATTTTCCAAACTTCAAACTTCTACTTTTTTTTGGCCTGTTGGCTTAAGATTTACAGCAATATATGTACCTGTATGGCTATATTGTAGTTTGGGACTTTTAGTCAGATAAGAGGATATTCAGTAAACAAAAATATAACGAAGTTGGAGATGTTGATTTAGGTATATGCTTTTGTAAGCAGACATTTTCTCTTAGAAACTGACCAATTAGAAGACTGACATTTTTCTGAAACATGCTACGTTTTTCTTTTATTTTTCTTAATAAAGGGTAAAATGGGTATTTTATAAATTTAAAATGAGTTTTAAATTTTTAATTGAAAAGACACTAAAGGTAAATTTGTGTATTTTGAAATTTAGATGGGTATGACATTATGAATTTTAGAGGGGGAAATACGTAATACGTAATATAGTTCTAAGTTTTTGAGCGGTATACATGAAATTCCCCCTTAAATAAAATTCGGTTACTTTTATCATGAAAAAATAAGCATATTATTAAAAGTATAAGCCAGAACTAATGGTAGTGACCTCTGTTAAGACTTTCTTCGCTTTCAGGATACTTCAAGTTCTTGCAATGCAGGGTTCTTTTAACTATTGCTTGCTATTTTGGGGGCTTTAGTTCGATTTTTTCTATATCATTTTTCTACTTTTACCATTATCATATTTCTATGTGATTTCTGTTATCATGTCACACTTTTTATATTTCCAGGCACTGGATACCTTCAATACAGCTATAGTTTCTCCTATTTACTATGTGATGTTTACCACACTCACAATTGTCGCAAGTGCAATTATGTTCAAGGTAATGGCTTAATTTAGGTTGATCTTATGTGAACAAATATGTATAGCTGACGTACATCTCTCACAAATGCGTGTTGCATTGGGATGTGATCCTCTGACAATCTTGACAATATCAATAGTAAGCATAAAATTTGAAATTGATCAGTGGGCAACTAACCCACTGACCTCCAAAATAATATTGAAATTTAACCTTATGGATGTGCCTGTGCAATATATCGATTATCCATATGAAAAACTATGATATCTTTGACATCCGGTGGATAAATTGGTGCATGTTTTATCCATCATCAGGTGACTTGAAATTTGCAGCAATCTGCATCTTAGAAACCTTTGATAGATTATCAAACCATACTCAAATTGCATTAAATTTAATTGTTAAGTGATCTAACTATTCAAAACTCTATAATTTTCTTTTTTTTTGTGATTTTTTTTACCTTAATTTAAAAATATTGTCAGCGAATTGTCAGCACATCCAATAATTGTATTTATTTGTCCCCATGAGTTCTGGAGCAAGTACTTAAAGAGCAATGGATTATGTTGTTCTCTTTTATGAAGAGTGAAAATTTGTCAGATATGACCTGATTCATCACTTGTTAAATTTGTTGGGTAGCTGACCTGGTTGGGTTGGCCTGTGGGTTAGCCTGCCTAATTTTAATATGGATGGTTTTGCAAGCATTTTGAGCCTTTTCTTTGCAACTTTTTTAATAAAAATATTGGGACAAATATTTTTGTTTGCTAAACTGTACCCAAGACAAATACCCCAAGCTCAAAATTAAAAAGCAAATAAGTTGCCAAAATTCAAGCTCAAACCTTCATAATATTCCACCTTTTATTGGTGCAGGATTGGTCGGGTCAGTCAATAAGCAGCATAGTATCTGAATTTTGTGGGCTTCTGACGATCCTTTCTGGAACTGTCTTGTTGCATACCGCCAGAGAACAGGAAATCGCTTCTGCCTCTGCCTCCGGTACTTGATTACTTTTTAACACTCTTTAAACCTCTTTTTCATCCTTTCCTGGATTTTAGTTGTGATTTTCCTTTTTCTTGTTGATCAGCCGTGTTAGTTTGAATAAAAATACAAGGTTGTATAGTGAATAGTCTATATTGGGGTTAATATTAAAGAAGTGCTAAATATTCATATACCCATGCAAAGCGAGAAATATGATGTATACCCTTATCAAACCCTACTGGACCAAACACTGAAGAGATATCCTGTGTAACTAAGGAACGAAAGAGGGGTAGCTTTAGACAACTTAGGAGAAGACGACAATACTCTATATGTTTTCCATGTCTAGGACCTGATATATATTTTCTGAAGGGGTATATGTGATACTTTGACATGTTGTAGGAGATTTTGTGAAATTATTCCTTTTTGTTATACACTTCTATACAGTCCTTGCTTGTCGGTGAATTAATCCTGAATTAACATGTGGATGATGAGTAAGTAATAGACAAACAGCCAGCTGAATGTAAAACTGCCATTATTGGAGAATTACCTGTAAGCTGTAAATTACTAAAAACTGTTGAAACTGGTTTTGCAAGGCGTGGCGTGGCAAGTGGATACAGCTTCGGCAATTTCATGGTGCATCAGCATAGGCACCGATGATCTATTAAAGAATGTAGAAGAGGACTATTTTGTGGCACTCCAATCATCAGCCTGATACTCATCCCTTGTAATGATGCTCAGATAGATGTTCGGCTTCATCTAGGTATGGATCCAATGGCTTTCTTCAAATGATTTAAATATCAGGGACAGAAGCCATGTCTATTTCAATTTTGTATTTAACTATATATAGAGGTCTTTGTGTATCATTTTGTTTCCTTCTGTACATAGGCATTTGTACATGCGCATTTAATTTTTTGGCACTTTGGTTCTGACGTGATAATGATTTTCATATGGTTTTATACACTCATCTGTTTGAGAACATGTATCGTTGATAGTTATTACATTGTAGTACAATTGTGTCTTCTGAAGGTGAACTTGAATATATGCAAAATATTATCCTACCCGTTTCTTATTAAGAAAACAGCTTGCTTTAGGAAGGGTTCGAACATCAAAAGAACTTGAAACTGTTCGCTCCGAACTTCTTTTTTTTTTTTTTTCAGTTACTTACATTTTTCTGGGGAAATAATAATCGGCTCTCAAACAGTAAGTCCAGAGATTCGTACTTAGTCATATTGTTACTTATTTTGTCAAGATACTGTATGTCACGTATTGGTCACATGTCGTGTCTTTTTTTTTATAAAAAATGATATGTTACAGCCACGCCAATTGATTTGGTGACGTCATGTGACAAGTTACATACTAATTTTTTCAACATTATATTTTATTTTAAATTATTCTATAATAATTTCTTTTTTAGTATTTTTCTTTTTTCTTTTTATAAACTAACTTAAAATATTAAAAAAATTAATTAAACATAATAAGTTACATGATCATGTCGTGTGTGGTCACGTCACATGTGACATGACTATTCACATGACATAATTGTCTTCTGCCGTTTTAGAGTAGAACTAGAGTGTTTCTAAGTTCACCATCTTTCTTTGTGAACTCAACTCTAAAACCTATCGGATTGACTTCAAATGATGAATCTGAACGGGTGAAACTTGTCTACCTTTCAAGTGATGCATCTACATGCAAAAAATTTAAAATTTCAGTGATGCATCTACTCGTAAAGTAGACGGGTTTCAATAATTCGGATTTATCATTTAAAATCAATCTGATAAATTTTAGAGTTGACGGGTTTCAATAATTTGAATTTATCATTTAAAATCAATCTGATAAATTTTAAAATTGAGTTAAAAAAAGAGTTTGTGAACTTAAGAACAACTTAGTTCTACTCGCCGTTTTAATCAACAAATTTAGTTACGTGTCATGACATTTTTGCTTCGTTGTTCGTACTAACTGCAAAAACACTTTAAAAAGTTACGTAGCTAAGGTAAACCAAGATTACAGCCCAGGGTTACCAAGCTAAAAAAATAAGAGCTCAAAGTAGGGAGCAGCTTGGGTCCGATGGACTCTATGACCGTCCGATCTGCTTTAAGATCCGTGCACACGTAAATTAAAAAAACCGCAAAAGTTCTAGCATGAATCTCAAAACAGATCGGACGGTCATAGAGCCCATCGAACCCACTTTGGGTCCGATGGGCATCGGACCCAAGCTACTCCCCTCAAAGTAGGGGTGTCAATAGATATGGTACGAGTTAGAATAAAGTTATTTTTATACTTAATGGACCAAAATTGTACTAATAACTTTCATTATAAAAATATATCTTTTAACTCTAAATTAACTTACGTTCATATTACAAACTTATGATCCTACTGTAATATAATTGGAATGTCAATCCACAGAGGAGTTATAAAATAGGTTTAAAACAGTTTTATGGTAGGGTTCATACCCTCAAGGTTCATGCAGTAGCACTAATTGTGCTAAGGTTTGAATTAAACAATTAAATAGGAGATTTTCTAAAATTCATGTGCTCTCCTATTTAATTATGTAAACTATAAATTTCAACGTCCCTATCGGACACGTATCGGTATCCGATACGGGTACGAAGCCCAATGTGAAGTTCAGAGTAACATAGCATGGAAGTGATAGGTGTACCCCATTTGTAGAAAAAAAATGTCTTAACAAATATCTGGTATTGCCATAGAAGGGCAAAGATGGAAAAGTCTAAACATGATCAGTTTGTTTAATTTTTCTAGCCCCATATTTTAATTTCATAATGTCTATTTAGTCTATTTAAAGCATTATTAACTAATCTAAGTTTAAACTTCAGAAATATTCTATGGTTTCTGAGTGCTCATTATTATCTAACAGCAATCTTTGCTAAAAGAAAATAAAATATTGAAAAGTGTAGGGACTTAACTGCAGTTTTTTGTGCATTTTGCTCTGACATTTCTGTATTGAACTGGTACTGTACCCTAACATAAAATTGTACTTGAATGGATACCATAACAACTCCAATTCAAATTGTAAAACATGCTAATCTGTTTAATTTAAATTTCACATAAAGTACATTAATATAGATAGGTATGTATCTCTTGAAATGCTTCTTTTTCATTTTTTTCTTTTTGTTTTAATTTAAGATGAAAAAACAAGCAGCATCAATGAATAAGCAAGCGATCCATGATGCCCATCCAATTATATTTCTTTAATTTTGATTGTATCAGTTACTATAAGAAATTCTGATCTAAAATAATTATGTTAGCATCTGAAATTAACATATTTCTATCTGAAATTTACTTTCTCTATATTACAATAATGAACAAAAAAACACTTGTAATAGAAAAAGAGGCATCAGACATCCAAGGAAGGAATTGAGCAGCATAAGCTCTCTAGCCTGGCGAAGGCGAAAGCTCTCAGGTGAAAACTGCGAATTTAGAGAAATCTCCTTTTATCATCACATGCCTCCAAATAACAAACAAAATAGAAAGCTTTATAAAGTTCCTCAAAAGCTATTTTAAAGAGCAGAAAAAAACAGAGAAAAACAAATCAGAAAGATCTTGCAAATGAGAGATTTTGGCATCCACACGCCATCAAATCAATTGATTTTGATAATTGAGAACAAATTAGATCACGGAAAAAGTAAATTCAAAAGAATTTAGGGAAGGCATCAGAGTCATGGAAGAAATCGCAACATATCTAGCCTTTACGAGAAGGCTAGCTTCTATTCAATTCAAAATATGTCGTCACAGCTATCCCCAATCACAGCTATCTAGCTCAGATCTCGTTAATTGGGACAAAATTGAAACAAAAAATCAATAAATCGGATGAAAGGAAGGAGGAAGAGGAGCAAAGTGCGAGTTGCGGCTGGGCAGCGCGTAGAATATTTATAGGTGAAGCGTAGCAGGGTGAGGATTAGGGTTTTGCGATCCGGGTTAAATTTGAAAATGGTACGGGTACAAACAAATTTGGTTACCTATTTACACCCGATCCAAAAACAGAGATTCACTTGCAGATATTTTTAGAAATTATATAAAAATAATAAGGAATATTAAATAGATTGCATCTATATTTTGTCTGTTTTCGTTTTTTTTTTTCCGTTCAAGTATGAATTTAGTTTAAGGTTTTACTGTAATAAAAAAAACATACAAACATTAATTAATAAAATTAAACATAAATTTCACAACAACATACAATATTAAATAAATACAGATTCCAATAGCACATATTATTCGGCATATGAGAGCATCTACATCCCTGAAACTATCAAAGTTTCTAATCTGATGTGGCAGTTTCTAGACCAGTTTCAGGGATGTCGACCAGTTTCTTATTTAGCAACTGTGCTCAATAATTTCTTAATAAGAAATCGTTTATAAACTGTGAGTTGGCAAAATAATTGGCTGATGTTCGCTGAAAAAATAAATTTATTTTATTTTATTGCTGATGTGGCATTTTAGAAACTCTAAGATTAGTTTCAGGGATGTGAACCCTTAGAAACTCCATAGCCTATAATTTCTAAAAATTAGTTAATAGTTACTTAGAAACTCTAAGAATTTTAAGGATGTAGATGCTCTGAGCTTTAACTCCATTGTCTTTGTCTTTGGTATTCATATTTTTTCTTTTTCTTTTCGGACATCATTTTATATTTTTTTTTAGTTCTGGAACTTTATAAATTATGATATCCGTACCAGATGCCATAGTATAGAGCGTAATTTCTATGATTCGAGATTTTCGAATATCAATCCCATTTTTTTTAATTTACTTTTTTAATTATTACTAATAAAAATTTCGGGATTTTATCTAGTACATGATTTGAATGGATCATATATATATATAGAGAGGGGGGGTTGGTTAATATTAAAACGTTTGTTCCTAGGCCGTGGAACAAACGTTTCGGTTTTTACATTTTCGAAATCCAAACCGTTTAATATTCAATCTATAATAAAATGTGCTTGGAGATCAAATTTTATATTTTTTTGAAATTTGTTTACTATTTATTAAACCAAATTCAAAATCGTTGTTTTCAATGATCCATAATTTTTTCACTGTTTATTAAAATCAGCGATTTTAAAACTGACTTAATAAATAGTAAAAAAATTCAAAAAAAATGTAAAATTTGGTCTCCAAGCACATTTTAATATAGAGATCACATCTAATGGTTTGGATCGACCGTTTAAAATTTTAAAATTAAAAAACCAATTGGTTGCACCATAGTTCCGGAACAAACATTTTGATATTAGACAACCTGTGTGTGTGTGTGTGTGTGTGTGTGTGTGTGTGGATGCAATTTGAGAATAGGTGGTTCACCATTTGTCTTATTAGAATAATCAAATTCCACCTTTTGCAAGTTATTCTTACTATTCAATTGGGTGTGTTTGGATGAAGCGAGAATATGCTATTATCGGGGGTTAGGCTTAGGGGTGTAAACGGATCGGATATTATCCGATTTTGTTTCGGATCTGAATTTGGAAAATTGCATAAATTATCCGATCCGTATCTGTATCCGAGACAATCTGTATTTGTATATGCCAAAAAATTATAACGGATAAGGATACGGGTTGATTTTTAACTATTTGTATCTGACCGTTTACACTCGTAAACCACAACAAGTACTCTTTGTTCTTAAATTGATTTATTAAGCATTTTTAACTATGTTGTCAACTATTTTATTTAGATGCATGTTGTGACCTATTTTATTTGATAGTTTGTAAACTATTTTATTTGGAGTTTGTGAACTTGATTTATATGCTTGGGTTTTGTTTTTTTTGTAACTTAAATTAAATATACACAAATTGACAACAAAAAATATAAATAAACACTAAATTGATGAAATAAAGTCTACAAAATAAACACTTAATAAGTAGTACTGCTTCTTACAACGAGCCTTGAAAGTACAAGGAATAAACTCATCATCCGATGTTGGCGGATCTGGATCAGTCACAACAGACGAAGTGCTAGCCTTACCAGTGTAAGTACAAGGAACAAACTCATCGTCCGTGGCTAGTTGCTCCGGGATCAATCTTTTTTTCCAAACCATAACCATAGGGGTTTTCCACAAAATCATCGTCCGAATTTTCAAACCGAATAGGTCGCCTAAGAAATTGCTCCATAACACAGACTTGACAGTTCTTTTTATTCCTGAAGCATACTTGACAGTTCTTTTTTTCCCTCATTCTTTCCTCGACCACTCATTGACCCTCCTCTGGGCACCTGTCGATTAGAAGATCTACCTCGATTGTTATTGTCCATATTTCTCGTCTATAAAAATGAATTACAAAAAATAATTAAAAAAATAATTAAAAAAATGAATTAAAACAATAAATTAAAAAAATACTACAACACAATAAAATAAAATACTACAATCCAGTGTACAACATAAAATACTAGTACTACAATCCGTACAACATAAAATAATACAATCCAATCTACAACATAGAAACAATATAATCAAGTCTAACATAAAATAATACAATCCAGACTATGGCTTAGGAGTAGTAGAACGTCTCCTCAAGAGTAGGGACGGCAGAAAAGCCCAATTGGCCTGGCAGCCTAGTCTTACCCGCCCAGCCCATCCTTTACCCTGTCGGCCCGACGTTGTGATGGGCCAGGTAAGGGCGAGCCTAGAGACGGGCCGGGTCAGGCCTGGGCTTATGCCGAAGACCACAGGCAGCCCATGGGCCTTTAAACGTCCCCCCATAGGCCTAGGCATAAATAATTTCTATTAAACTTTGTATATTAATAAAAATGTCGGCGGAGCATTGGTTCCCGAGATAGCTGTATGTAATAAATAGAAGAAACTTAGTGGCATTACAATAAAACTAAGAGTAAAAATGTTGTCTCCCACACTCCAGTCCTCTAAACGTCCCTCCATTCTAACTAACTATGTCAATCATTAAACTACCTTGAAAAACGTGTAAAAAGATGTGTCCAGTTTTTTGGAAAAATACTTGATATCTTAGGTATGAATACTTGATGACTTATATATCGATATTTGATATCTTAGGTATGAATACTTTCTATTTTGTATGTGAATTAATTTAATCAATGAATGTAGCACTGGTGGTGTGATCCACGTGACTTTTTGGTTGTGGTCCCAATCCAGGCTGTTCGTTACTGGCTCCGAAAAACGTGTAAAAGATGAGTAAGTGATGTGTCCAGTTTTTTTTTAAATACTTGATATGAATACTTGATGAATTATATATGAATATTTGATATCTTAGGTATGAATACTTTATATTTTGTATGTGAATTAATTTAATCAATGAATGTAGCACTGGTGGTGGTCCCCATCTAACTGTCAATACCCACTAGCGGAACCACTATTATGAATACTTACTCGATTAGGTATGAATACTTGCTCGATTAGGTATGAATACTTGTGTGACAGATAACTCAAAAGTATGTCATCATGGATCTCATTTGAAAGAGAAAATTGTGTAGAAGACGTTCGTGGTTTTAGATTTGCAAAATTCCTCATAAATCGTCAGAAATATTTGTTAGATTGAACGGAGAAAAAAAAACCACCTTGAAAAACGTGTAAAAAATGGGTAAGTGATGTGTCCAATTTTTGTTTAAATACTTGATATCTTAGGTATGAATACTTGATGAACTATATATGAATATTTAATATCTTAGGTATGAATACTTTCCATTTTGTATGTGAATTAATTTACTCGATGAATAGAGGGACATTTAGTGGTCCCTAGTTGTACTTTGACCGTTAGTTAGTGAGAGGAACGTTTAGGAGACTGAATGAAAGAGACTGTTAGTCGATCCCTAAAACTAATCTCTAGATTCTCTACCAATTACTCGATTTGAAAATCTAAACGACAAATTTGTTATATTGCAAGGATGCATGCAATTCGGAAGAAACCAGCAGAATACGATACGGGTCAGCGGTTAAAAGGGTATCTAGGTGCAACACAGCCCACCTACAAGACCTTCCGAAGTGAGGCGTGGAAAATAAAGCGGAAAAGAATTAATAAACGCAAAAAAGCTTTGTGCAGTGATGGCTGCCGATCCGCCACTACCTCCGTCGATCGCCGCGCAGCTCAACCACCTCCTCGCCTACTCCCCTCTTTCCGTCAAGGTATCGCCACCACCTCTCCAACTCCCCTGAGGCTTTGATCTCTTTGGCTTCTCCCGTGCCAGTTGGATAATTCCTGCTATTTCTTTCTACTGAGTCCTACTTTTTTGCAAATTTTTTTTCTCCTTGTATATTTAGGTAGAGCAGATGTGGTCTGGTTGTAGGAACGGGCGCTACTGTGATAGATTCACTCTCCTTATCCCGTTCTGCCTCGACTATGTCAAGTGTTAGTCTCCTCCTTATTCCTTTTCATCTTAATTTATCGTTTGATGGATTGTGCTGTATCTTTAAAATCCGTCGTATTTTTTAAGGATTAAAAAATATGCTAGAGATAAAGTTGTTTTGGATGTGTACTGTATGCAATACAATGTACTAATTCCTTCTTAAGGCGCTAATTTATTTTTTAAAACAGTAGCTTATTTTTGCTGATTTCTGTGTTTAGGGGTACGTTTTTGGGTGCATGCACAACATACTTGATCACAATTGCCAATTGGTATAACATGCAATGCGACTTACAATAATATACCTTGCAGGGGAGGTGATATTTAATGCGTACCACCCGTCGGCTGTACCAGATTTCATCTTCTCTGCAGAGGATGTCGGTTTTAATCCTCTTCTGGAGGCCCATGAAAGAGAGGCCAATGTAAATGGGTTATCAGTTATTAGCCCTCTTGTGGATTGGAACTACAAGGATCCTTCTAGACTGCTTAGTCTAATTTGCCAATTCAGGTATGTTCTTTTTGCAAATGGCTTGTGTGATTGGAACAGTTGGGTCCTTTTGAAAAAGACATTTTTGAAAAACACTAGATGATTGCAACAGTTGGGTCCTTTTGAAAAACACTAGATGATTCAACTAGTGTGATTGGAAATGCGGATGTGTCAGATATTTACAGATTTGCCTCCTCTAAAAAAGACATTTTTCTTTCACTTAATATCATTGCAAATTGAACTGAAATCGACCAATCTGAGTTTGGATGCTAGATGATAGGTTCTGCATTTGGATGGTTGTGAAGCGTAATTTCATCATTTCAAGGCAACTTGTTCCTCGTTCATTTTACTTGACCTTTGATATGTTGGTTGCACACTCATATGTGCTAACCAAGCAAATGTTCTGTTAGAATGGAGAATAGTGTAATTTTTTTGGTGCCATCTGAAAATTTATTATGTGGGTTTTATTTGCAAAACAATTTTTTAGGGAGAAAAAGATAAAGTTCTGGGATACATTTCTTTTGTTTACACTTTCTTGAGGGCTCTTTTGGTAATCAGTTAATCACTATACCTGAAATTTACAGGGACTCTTATATAAATTACCAGAAGAAGAGGGCTCAGCAGGTGGATGATGAGAGGATGAGTTTTGAGATAAGCACTGTTCTTGCGAGGAAGGTAATATTGCAATATATTGTTGATTTGTTATTTGCTTCTATATAAAACCAGTGACATACTTCGGACAGTAATCCTGATATAAGCCTAGGTCCTCAAAGTAAACCAAACTTCACCATTCTAATAAGCACCAATTGTACACAGAAAATGAGTTGAGTTATTAAATCTAGCTGTATTTTAATCTGCATAATCTGTACTGCGATGTATGCAAGTATGGTACTCCTGAAACTAAAGTTCAACATTTTCCTTTCAATTTACTTCTCTTATGTGTTGAATTTATGCTGTAATATGAGCAGGGGACTGAAGTTTCCGTAGCCTCTTTTCCTGATAGAGTAAGTTTTTTTAGTACTACTATAAGTACTTTCAGAATCAGTATCCTTTTATTCTTTCTCTTTTTGTTTGGACTTTCATTCTGTTCCAACCCTGTACCAGGATGAGGTGAAATTTGCTGTACCAATACCAGAGTTAGAGTTCAACAAGCTCGTGACACCATGCCCTTGGAAGCAGGAACAGAAAATATATCTACAGGTTATGTGAGCCTCTTTATATATTGAAATCCACGTGAATGATAAGGCTGCAATTTAATGAGATCGAATTTTGTTTTAATGATAATGATAATTAATATCTGATAGGCATTTTTTGTGGTGGCAAAAGGTTATGCCATGACTCCACCTGTGCCTCGACTAAAGCTGGTGTCAACACAGGATCTCAAGCCTTTTCTGAATGTAGAGGATATTAAACTTGCACCATGGTCTGATCAGATGTAAGTACTTTGTGCGGCTGTGTATGTGGCAAGGAGTGGAGTGTCATTTGTTCTCACTGTACCTTCCCTTCCTCTCCATATGTGTGTGTTGTGCATGCATGTTTGTGGGTGCACATGCTCACATCATGCATGTACTTAAATATTTGTAGGCTGGCATGTGCTGTAATTTTCCATGCATGTTAGAGTTTCCTATGTATGATTGACTGATAGCAGTTTATATGAACACTTTATTTCCTGCTTTTCAATCATCCAAAGCATGTTTATATTGATTAATTGTACCAGTTTCTTTGCAATGTCCGTAGGTGTATGCTTACCTATCTTTCAGACTTGGAAGTAATGCTCAATGACCAGGTCAGTAACTTAAGATGATGAATAAGTTTACATTTGAAGTTCTTTGCTTTTGTACTTTTGATTAAAATCTCGTGTTGCGAATCTTGAAATGCTAGAAGTCCAAATTGGTAGTCCGAGTTGATGTTTTCATCTCATGAAATAGTGGCTCAAATTTATTTGCATAAATGAGGTAAAAATAATAAGAATGGACAAAACTGTAAAGTATTCTCAATTAATTTATTTGGAGGCAGTAGCTGGTGTTGCTAAGAGAAGACGCTTTATTGAGGCTTTATCTCCTTTCTTTGGAAGGCCAATTGAAGCTGACCCAGTTAGTACTTCACATCATGTTCTTTTATTTTTTTTTTCTCTAGGTATTATAACTTCTTATATATAATCAAGAACCACCAGGTTTTTTGTAGGAGAGCCTCTATACTTGGCATCTCGGGTGTCTTCAGCTTTTTGGTATGTTTGCAAGACAATCTCTTTGTTTTGTTAAAAATATCTGTTGAAAATTGAAATAAGGTTGCTTTTAAGGTTTATGCAACTGCAAGGACCTCGTAGTTTAGCTTAAGTCATGGTACTTGAAAATTGCACGGAATATGCAAGAGGTACATAAAAGAATGAGAAGTAGAAACACACACAATTAAAAAAAATAAAGATTTTAAAAAATGGGTATATGTATGTTAAGTCTTATGATCTTGAAACTCTTTTTCTTTTTTCTTTTTTCGTCTTCTTTGAACAGAAATGCAACCTACCATACTTACAGTTTGTTTGGTTCTATGTTTGAACTAGTTGTTTTCAGTCAAGAAGATCATGAGTCAAATGCGGGTCTTATTGTTTTATTATAACAACAATGCTTGGTTTACTTCCCAAAAGCAAATAAAAGAGGAATACTATTTTGACATGCTTTACCTACTTTAGATAAAGCAAGTTAGCTTGTGTCATTATGGTAATTATTTGCTGATGTTAATGTTGTTGCATCACAGGTTCACTTTTCAATTCCTCTGCAGTTCCCAAACAAGCAACCTATACTGAAGCTGGAGAGTACTCAGGTTACTAATACATGCCACAGTTAGAAATTTCTCGTTGAAATCTTCCTTAAATGACTAGAGCAACATACTTATTGACGTCGTTTTGATTTTTGCAGCATTTTAATTTTAATGGACTACCTATTGTTTCATCTCCCATAAATGATTATCCATGGAGCCCTAGATGGGACAATACAACAATGGCTGAACGTATATTGTAAGTACTGCTTTTAATTCAAATTAGCCCATTATTCTATAGCATGCAAGTGGCACTGGGCATTTCTCAAGTTGCAACAATTTTAATTAGACAGCAAGTAAACATATAGTTGGTGATTTGGTTATTTGCAGTTAAAATGAATCTGTAAATTGAAGTTGAAGATAATTAAAAGATGTCTAAATGCAACTTCTGCATATTGTATAAACCAAATTGCCTTGCAATCAGTTCAAACAAATTGGATCCCAATTATGGAAATCAATTTTGTTAGTTCTTTCTTTTCTTTGGACTATGAGAAGATACTCATTAGTGGACGTTATAGATTATCAACATTTTAAACTATATGTTGTCCAGTACACTACAGATGGTTTAGTGATCTAGAGTTCTCTACAGGGAGTTGTAAAAATTGGAAATGTTTGCCTCTATGGTTCTTCTTCTACTCTGTATTCTTTTGTTGCCTGTGCTGACCATATTTTGGTGAAGTTTTAAAGGCAGCCCAATTATTGTCATATACCTTCTGGTATTTCAAAGGGGAGTTGTTGTTTTTGCTTGCCATTTACCATGTATATGAGCTGCTTCTTGCCACTGCCAGCATTGACCTTAACTTAACAAAAACCCATATCCTGTTTTTGATGATATGCTAACTCCTTGAACTTTCTGCATTATTGTCAATCAGATCCTTCAACTTCTTTATGTTACACAAGAACCCTGAGAAGAACCTTTTTGTTCAATTAGGCCCCAGTTAAATTGTGAGATTTGTACATTCATGTTCTCAGGCTATACTTTTGAAGACTCTGGCACCTAACGACCACCTTACACAAATTCGAACTTGAACCTTCTTAATAGATAAAAAGAAAAACAAGGACTTAACTTTTTATATAAAAGTTTCATGGTCTGGATGAACAAAAATTAGGGGCCAATTTGAGGCTCTGGCTTTGTAGCAACAGCTTACATATTCACGCTTTTTTTTTGTTTTCTTGTAGCGATTTCTTGGTTGAGGAGTGCCTAAACTTTAAGAAGTATTGTAACGACACAATACCAACAGCACAATAGGAAGATTCTATATGGTAACATTTTTCTGGGTAAATGGCATATTTATGAATTTTATTACTGAGGTATACAAGCAAAAATATTACTTGCTTAACGTGACTATTCTTTCTTTTGCCCTTTTGGCAGCTGCATGCATAATCAATAGAACTTTGGTGGTTTCTCAAGGAAACATATGTGCAGAATGGGTACTTCTGCGTGTAACAATTAGGTAGTTTGCTTGACAGTGTAAATAAGAGTGTATCTGGTTTAACGTGAAAATGTGTTTGGCGCATTTTGGGTTGATTTCTCTTTCTTTCTTTTTCATGTTGCTATGTTTTGTCTTACTGATTGTGACTTCTTTTAAGTAGGGTTGGAGAATCAGTTATCTTTTATTCAGTGGAGCGAAAATATTCCTCAATCATTTATCATGTGCTATTGTTTGGATCAAGTGAGAACAACAAGAATGGTGAAAAAGTTGGAATTAAATCTGCTGTGATCTTGTGGGATCGCAGGGTCCCTGCGATGCCAATCCCAACCGTTCACATGTTTCGAGATTCGTGCATAAAAACTGATTTCTCAAAAGAATTCTGGGTTCCATTGTTTGAATGGTAGGACCCTACGATCCCTTAGAATCGCAGCAGATTCGCACCTGAAAAAGTTGGGGTTAACGTTATTCTCAATTTGTTATTTTATGTTTGATTAGGTTTTTTTGAGTATGTTTGATTGCACATTTAAAATAGTTAGAATAGTCAAGTCTCTGTTCGTCTTATTAAAATAGTCAAATCTCACTGTTGTAGAAATTGCCAATTCTAATAAGATAAAATTTGAATTCTCTATTTTAGCTATTCAAATCCAATCAAATATATAACAAACTATTCCGATTAGTCTAACTAGGGGTGTAAACGGTCGGATACGGATTAGATAGTGATCAAACCATATCTTTATCCGTTATAATTTTTTGGATACAGATACAAATACGAATAGTTTCGGATAAGGATGCGGATTAGATATTAAATGAATATGGATCGGATATCAGACGGATACGAATGCAGATATGAATATAATTCGGATAATTAAAAATAAATTACTAATGTACATTCTAGTAAATAATAACATCTAAATATATTTTTTATTTATTTAGAAATTAGATCTAATATTTTTCATAATAAGTTTGTTGGTTACAAAATATATATCGTGTTATCAAAACAATAGTCACTAATCATGTTATAGTGTTATATTGTTTATCAAAATTTATATGTATATGCAGTTTAATAAATAATTAGTATGTATATGCAGCTTAATAAATCAATTTAAGAACAAAGAATACTTGTTGTAGTTTACGGGTGTAAACAGTAAGATACAAATAGTTAAAAATCAAACCGTATCCTTACCCGTTATAATTTTTTGGATACATATACAGATTAGATAATTTATGCAATTTTTCAAATTTAGACAACCAGTAGAATGTGATTGAGGCTAAACCTGTTGAACATAAAAAACAACTAGAAGTAGATGAAAGACAACTAGCACAAACCGAGGCCCAATTTTAAAATCTCTTACACCCATTCTTCGATTTGGTGAACGAAAAAGCCAAGCCCAAAACCGCCTAATCTCATATGAGATTGTTATAGTTCCTAGAAAGAGGAGAAGAAGAAACAGATCTATATGAGTTCTCTGATCTCTGATCTCTTTTTAATACACCAAATGAAAAGAGTGTGAACCCTCTACCAATATCAAGAGAAGAACATTAACATCGATTCATCGCAAGAAGTTCTCTTTGGCAATGCGTCGAACACTTCTCGTGCTCTTATTCTTTATCTCGATTTTAGTTGCATCGGAGGGGTACAAGAGGAAGAGGGTGACCATACCGGACGATCTGGATGACGTGGTTGATGACGAAGATGATGACGCATGGGAGCAATGGGGTTTAAAGAAGAGCGGGTCCGGACCCGATGAGAACCTGCCCCTGCCAAATTTCTCGAAAATGGATCCGAGTAAGATACAAGAGTTGATGAAGCAGCACACTGGGCCTAGTTACGGTTTTGTCAAGCTCAGATTTGGTGTCTCTCGTTCTAAGGTAAAGCCTTCTTACGCAAAACATGTATGATGGTTCTCATTCGTGAATTTAGTTGAGATTAGTTGGAATTAGGAACATTGGTTGAATTTGGCAATTGGTACTTTTCAAATCTGGTACAAGTATGGTGTTGAATCAGGAGGTAACTTATCAGGTGCAGCTGTGCTAAGTCCATTTAATTTCTTTGTTCAGTGATTTTGGTCAGATAGGAAATGGGAAATGTCTGGTTTTGTTCAATTTTAAGGTATTAATTTTCAGGTTGTATCAAGTTGGGTCAATCTGAATACCAAGTTATTCGGGTTAGTTGGAATTGGTTCGATTTGGGATTTGGTTTTTGATATTTTATTAATAAACTGATTGGAGTTACTCTGTTTGTATTTCAATTTTGACTTGAAGAGTCTGACCTATTGATCCAAGCATATGAAATTTTTGTAGGTGGATGTACAAAATATTGCAACAAAATGGAGCAAAATGCTCAAAACTGGATCTATTGATGTTCGTTTCATGGCAACCGATCTGAATACATTCATGTTTACCATGGAGAAGGGTCAGGATTTGGAAGAGGTACACACACATACACACAAAGAATTAATTTTTCTCTAATAAATTATTGTTGAAATTCATTATAAGCACCTAATTGATGATCATGCTTCTGATTTTAGTTGAAGGAGTTTATCCTGAGCCAGAGGGATGCGTATGAGGTAAAGATCGGTGATCAGACCTATAGAAGGCCAGGAGATCCACCGCTGGACCAGGTTATAGAGAGACTACGCAGAGAGAAGCACAGTTCTGATAAGAGGTACAATAATGAGCTATAGAAATTTCAGAGACTATTTTCAGGGATCTAACAAAAATACAAAGAGACATGTGGAGGATTTATGTT
Organism: Carex parvula; assembly: GCA_025461045.1. Taxonomy (NCBI): domain Eukaryota; kingdom Viridiplantae; phylum Streptophyta; class Magnoliopsida; order Poales; family Cyperaceae; genus Carex; species Carex parvula. The sequence continues at coordinate 312,310 of JAJGRW010000208.1, read as the reverse complement.
ATTTTATATTTTGAAGAAATGGCTGATAACCCAATTCATTTCAATGTTACATCTTACAAAGCAGGAAAAAAAAAAATTCTGAAATACCCCAGGAGCACCAGAACAGTTGCCTCAGCTACACACACTTCATTTTTTTTCAGATTTGCATCCTCAGTGTTTTGTGTCCCTAAACACTAATTCTTACCCAACAACCTTAGACATCTTTTACTAAAGTATATTTTGCACAGCAAACATCTCAAAACAAGTTTATGGATTAAACACTCTCAGCTACTGTGTTATTACATCACTACTACAAAAAATACATTTACTATCGCCCCTTTACGATCAGGTGTTTTTCCGCACAGATAGTGTATGTAACCAGTAGCAGTACTGCAATTACTTTGAATTTTTTACTGACTGTTCGGTCTAATCAACCGATGACATTGATGTCTGTCCTTGTTTGCCATCGGTTAACTTTTAAGTACAGTTAGTATTGCGTGACTCTTCGACATCGGTTTGGCTCAATGGACGATGGCATTGAGGGGGTGACTTTTACCATATGTTGTGTTACATGATCCGTTAGTGTTGGATTGATCAACACTGACTGATATTTTTACTAAACCGATGGTGATATTTTTGAGTGTTAGCGGTGGTAAATAATTGGAACATAGGCCATGCAGGTATATTAATTTAACCGATGGTGTTCTCCAGACATAAAAGGGCGAGTCTTTAGTAATTTTATCTCCCAGTCGTCTCCCTGTGAGCGAATTTAAAGCTAGCCGCCGCTTGTCTGTGCGCGAATTTAAGATGTTATATAATCAGCATGCCACATTAATTTCTCAATCATTTGGTAAGGCGCCACCCCTTCACATTACTCTCTCAAGATTAATTTTTTTTTTTGAGATGCATTTATTATTTATTTTTCTGCTATTTTGTTAATTTTGTGTCATTTAATTTTCAGTTATTTTATTAGTTTGACCGAATTAATGTATTGTTTTGTATTGTATTGTATTGTGATCCTTATTATCCCGAACATCATGAATTAGGTTGTCTTTTAGGTCGATGCCCGTTCAAAATTAATCCGATAGGGATTAATTTTGAATAGTTTCTGTTTTGGGACTGCTCTTTGAATGTTTTTGTCTCATTTAGGATGTGAACAAATGTAAGCTAATCTAGTATTTTCGCAAGCTTTCCGAAAAATGGTCATTTGCTGAAATCAGACATCCGAGCGCCGTTGTATGATCGTTTGAAGTTTCGTCGTCGTTTTTCGCCTTCTCAGTAAATATATTATCCATATTCATATGTAATTTACCGTAATGTACCGTATTTTAGTGTAATTTAACATAATTTAGCGTAATTTAATGTAATATAGTGTAATTTAACATAATTTCAAGTAATTTAGTGTATTTTAGAATAAATATACTAATTATACATCGAAAGAAGTAATCTAACAAATATTTTAAATAAAAAATTTGAATTTTCAGTGTTAGATTTTGATAAAATGGACTCTCCAGGGTGTAAAAAAAAAATTTGATTGAGAAAACTAGTTAGAATCTAGCCGGTTTGGACATTTTTCGAAAACTAAGAAATTTTGGATATATTTATTAATTTGTAATTAACTTTGGATATTAATAAAAATGTCGATTAAACCTCACATGCCGAATAATATGTGCTATTGGAATCTGTAATTATTTAATATTGTATGTTGTTGTGTAATTTATGTTTAATTTTATTAATTAATGTTTGTATGTTTTTATTTTAACAGTAAAACCTTAAACTAAATTCATACTTGAATGGAAAAAAAAAAACGAAAACAGACAAAATATAGATGCAATCTATTTAATATTCTTTATTATTTTTATATCGGGTGTAAATTGGTAACCAAATTGGTTTGTACCCGTACCAATTTCAAATTTAACCCGGATCGCAAAACCCTAATCCTCACCCTGCTACGCTTCACCTATAAATATTCTACGCGCTGCCCAGCCGCAACTCGCATTGTGCTCCTCTTCCTCCCTCCTCCCTTCCTTTCATCCGATTTATCGATTTTTTGTTTCAATTTTGTCCCAATTATCGAGATCTGAGCTAGATAGCTGTGAATGGGGATTGCTGTGACGACATATTTTGAATTGAATAGAAGCTAGCCTTCTCGTAAAGGCTAGATATGTTGCGATTTCTTCCATGACTCTGATGCCTTCCCTAAATTCTTTTGAATTTACTTTTTCCGTGATCTAATTTATTCTCAATTATCAAAATCAATTGAGTTGATGGCGTGTGGAGGCCAAAATCTCTCATTTGCAAGATCTTTCTGATTTGTTTTTCTCGGTTTTAAAATAGCTTTTGAGGAACTTTGGAAAGCTTTGTATTTTGTTTGTTATTTGGAGGCATGTGATGATAAAAGGAGATTTCTCTAAATTCGCAGTTTTCACCTGAGAGCTTTCGCCTTCGCCAGGCTAGAGAGCTTGTGCTGCTCAATTCCTTCCTTGGATGTCTGATGCCTCTTTTTCTATTACAAGTGTTTTTTTGTTCATTATTGTAATATAGAGAAAGTAAATTTCAGATGCTAACATAATTTTTTATAGTAACTGATACAATCAAAATTAAAGAAATAGAATTGGATGGGCATTTTGACAAGTAATACGAACTAAGAGTATATGATGTGCGTAGATAATATTTTCTAATATATATGTTAGAAAAGGGATCAAATTACACTTTACGGTGACATAATTTCTATGATTTGAAAATCCAAATAATTTTATATTTTTCAAACTTTTTTACTATTTTTAAATTTTTTTGAAATTGTTTTTTTTATGGTTCATATGGTTCATAATTGTCTGAAAACAATAATAAATATTAAAATTTTTCAAAAAAATGTAAATTTGAGCTCCAAGCACATTTTAAAATAGAGATTATGTTAAACGGTTCAAATTGACTGATTAGATTTTGAAACTGCAAAAATAATATATAAACATATGATATTAAAATGTGTCATTATAAAATAGTGTAATTGAATCTATATTTTCATTCCATTATTAAGCATGTTGGGTATCTGTTAACGGATGTGATTGAAAGATAAAATTTCAAATTTAATCTCAGCCCTTCAATTAAATATTTGTACTTGTTGCTTTATTAGTATTCCTTGAGTAAGTCCATACCAGTATACTGATATATCAGTACATTTGCGATTCTTGTACCATATTTGTACATTTTGGGTTTGCTGGTATACTGACATAATTATTGGCAAAGCATACCAAGTATCATTGCCCTCTTAAAGTAAAAAAAAATCTTTACTATATGAACAGAAAAAAATATACAAAAAACAACGGTATTACTTGAAACTCTATTTATATTTGCTTTCAGCAATATTCGTTGTTGAAAACTGAAGAGACAAAACAAGACAATGCCGAAAATACCCCTGTATCTGAGGTGAAAACCACTTAGGAAGAGAAAACAGCAGAGGTAACTGCCGATGACGTAGCAGTAACGACCGGCGCAGTGCCATAGGGAGGTGCTGAAGGGGCCACTGAGAATACAGAAGAAGAGAAGCTTTCCGAAGCAGCACAGGAGGCGGCTAACTCTACTGTCGAGGTGGAAGATATTATGTCCCCGTTACAATGCACGGGCACGATACCAGTATTATTAATAAATGTACAGTCGTACACTTATTCAAAACTTGACATTATAAAAGTAACATTTTCATGTATCTTGTTCATTAGAGATTCATTCTTAGAATGTTTAGGGGCAGAACAAGGAACAAGTATTGGTCGGATTGGATTTATTTTGGAAAGGAAATGAAGGCAGAACCGGCCTAGATCCATTCAGATTAGGCCGATCCACTTACAATATTTATAAGTTACAATATGTTATAACAATTCGGTTTTATAATTTTTAAAGTCTAAACAATCGATTTGAACCATTCAATATGATTTCTATATTAAAATGTCCTTGGAGATGAAATTTCACATTTTTTCAATTTTTTTACTTAAGTATTTTACAAAACTGTTATTTTTCAGCAGTCTAGAATTGTCTAAAAATAACAGTTTTGTAAAATATTTAATAAATAGTAGGATGTTGTAATTTGCAAAATCGAATTATTATAAAATCAAATTATTGTAAAATGTGTTGTAATTTGCAAATGTTGTAAGTGGATCCATCCTTATTTAATTAATGGGTCCAAACAGTAGATAAATATTGTTATTATTAATGATTATAACTAGAGCAGTGAATTTATTTATGTTCTTGCATTCCGTTAATTCCTTATTAGTTATTATTCATATTAAATATTGTGAAATATTTTATGTATTTAAATATAATGATGAAAGGTTTATGTTAATGTATGATTAATATAATCAGTTAAATAAATCATGATGAATAATTGGGCCGGGCCAAAACGAACCAAGCCGGGCTCGTATAACAATTTATAGGCCGGACTAGACCTCAAATTTGGGATCTTATAAACAAGACGGCCTGAAATTTTGAAATAATGAATTATTGTTTTGAATTAAAAAATATTCGAAAATTTAGATATGGATATCAGATATCTGAATATCCGTATGAATATGGATATTAATATAGTTTTACATTTTAATATCTGTATCTGAATAATAAATATATATTACATAGTTTAATATATATTATGAAAAAAAATCTAATTATTCATTATTATAGTTAGATAAATATTATGAACTTTGATATTTTTTTTTAATAAATATCCGATTCATATTCGTAGCCGGAAAAATATAAAACAGAAAGTCCAAGGCCTTCAAATTTAAAATGCGTAATTGGATGGTTTTGATTTGTGTTGATTGTTGTTTACTAGGTGAGGACCGACATTTTTATTAATATCCAAAGTTTAATATAAATTATTAATTATTTCCGAACTTTTGTTAAAACTACCCAAGCCGGTCAAAAAATGGCCGGCTTAAGTACCCCAGTAAACCGGCCATTATCTGGCCGGCTTACTCATTTTTTTTAGAGACACTATGAAAATCAAAATATTGAAATCTAACACTAAAAATTTGAAAATTTTGTTTAAATTATTTGTTATATTACTTCTTTTGATATATAATTAGCATATTTATACTAAAATATGCTAGATTAATTGAAATTATATTGAATAACACTAAATTATGTTAAATTACGCTAAATTACATTAAATTACGCTAAAATACTGTAAATTACGCTAAATTATAAATGAATAGAGACGATATCTTCACTGAAAAGGCGAAAAATAACGATGAAACTTCAAACGGTCATAAAACGGCGCTCGAGTGTCCGATTTCAGCAAATGACCACTTTTCAGAAAGCTTGCGAAAATGTGCATGCGTCAGTGACATCTATGCTGTTTTATGAATTTCAGAATCGCCAAAAAACAAAGGAAAGAGCCTCAAAATTTGAGTTGAAGTTTCTGATTAAGATTTTCATTTCTATTATTCAATCCGAATAGCTCAGTAAATTAGTTACATAATGAACTTGCAGAATACCAATTTTTACTAATTTTGGAATTTTTTTACTATTTTTTATGATTCATGAAAGATGAGCAAAATCAGTATACTGTAGCGTAATTTTGTGTAGTTTAGCGTAATTTACCGTAAAGCTGCATAATTAGAGAAGTTATTGTAATTTAACGTAATTTAGTATAATTGAACATAATTTATTGTAATATAGTGTAATTCAACATAATTTCAAGTAATCTACCGTATTTTAGTATAAATATGCTAATTATACATCAAAAGAAGTAATATAACAAATAATTTAAACAAAAATTTCAAATTTTCAGTGTTAGATTTCAATATTTTGATTTTCATAGTCTCTAAAAAAAAAAAAAAAAATGGAGTAAGCCGGCCAGATAATGGCCGGTTTACTGGAGTACCTAAGCCGGCCATTTTCTGGCCGGCTTGGGTAGTTTTAGCAAAAGTTCGGGAATCTGGGCATAATTAATAATTTCTATTAAACTTTGGATATTAATAAAAATGTCGGAGGTGAGGATAGCGGCAAATAAACAAAAAAATATTTAATATTGACTACTAGCAAGAATTTGGTACAATTTTCTAGTGCAGCAGAACATTATCGTATTATCTGCCGTTGTATTAGGTGTGCCAATATTTAAAGTGCGAAGTTTAGGAGCTTGAATAGCATATGTGATACCCCGGAATTACAGATGTCAAACAGTTTCAATTGGTTGCTGGTTGTAGCATCTTACGTTACTAGGAAAATGGAATAAAAAGATGGGGTATTATTTTTTAGCGAATATACTGTATTTATGTATGTATATTTTTTTCTATATCTGTAGATTTATTCTATATCTCTAGATCAGTAGATTGTCCGAATTTACCAGTGGAGCTAGTATAGACGGGGAATATTGGTAGGGGTGAAAACGAAGCGAATACGGAGCTGATAGTGGTAAAATTATATTCCAATCTCTTTTTAATTTTTTAGATACGGATAAGTATCGGATATCAGCCGCCAGCCGGATACAGATATGGATACGGATTAGATCGGATATTTATTAAAATAATATTAAAAAATACCAAAGTTCATAATATATATTTAATTTTAATGGTGAATAACAATATTTTTTCAAAATATATGATATATCTACTATTTGAATACGAATAATTGAAACGTAAAATCATATCAGTATCCATATTCATACGGATATTCGGATATCAACATATAATTTTTCGAATAAGGATTGTATATTATCCATACTGTTTTCACCCTTAGATATTGAGATCAATTAACTTAAAATTGGTTAGGACATTATATTGGTAAGTCATAAAGGAACTTGACAATTAATCTCAAATTAGGCTAAAATAAAGTTGTGTGTAATTAAGCTGCAATTTTTCTCTGGGTGCTCAATCAAACACGAAAAGATATCAGTAAGTAAAAAAATTGGAAATATCGATCCTGGTGAAAAGTTCACTTAATGAAAGAAATGAAGTCCTAATTAGTATTAATTAGTAGTTATAACAAATATTTTAATGCTCATTAAATTATGTAGTCTATAAATAGACACCGGGTTAGAAATTGAAATTATATCATAAATTAATAAAATTAGTTATTTTCTCTTTCAAATTTCAACTAAAACCTATAAATGGTCCGGATAGTTTACAAACAAGGTCATTTAGCTCAATGCAAAAGTCCCATTGAACTGGTTTTCTTGAACCAGATAGGTTATGATAATATATATATAATTGGAAATTTAAAATATATGTTGGAACATTTTTAGATAATATCATATAAAAAATTAATATTTACACCAACCTTGGATTAATAAAAAAAATTCTATATTGTAAGAAAAAATAATTAATATTACATAACTCATTTGTTTTCATTATTTAATTATCACAAGTTGAAGGTTAGAAAGTTTAAGCACAACTTGATCTTCAATCTCCTTCACTCATTTGTTTTCATTAATATTTATAGTTTAGTGGTTAGAATTCCATTTTGTAATCATGAAAGTTTGAGTTTAAATTTCAATTATCACAAGTTGAAATTTAATTTTCGTGTTTCAGCCTCCCAATTTAAAATTTAGATTGGAAAGGTTTAAAGGACCACCTATTTATTTTTTTCTCTTTGGCACATACTTGCAATTTTGGCTTTGCAGTAGTCAATGACAAGATGACCCCACAACTGTTACAAACCAGCAAGGTTTCTTGACAAAAGGACCAGAAACGCTCTAGGCGGCTTAACCATCAGGGTACGTTTGGATGAGAGTTACAATAGCTAGAACAACAAAATTTTAGTATAGTAAATGAGAATAGAGAAAAAATAGTGATTTTCAGATTAGTGTGAAAATAGTGCTATTCGGATTAGTAAAAATATTATTTGGATTGTAAGGTAGAACTAGGGTGTTCTCAAGTTCACCAAGTTCCTTGGTGAACTCAAGTCTAAAACCCATCGGATCGGCTTCAAACGACGAATCCGAATCGTTAAAATCCGTCTACCTTACGAGTGATGCGTCTACATACAAAAATTTAAAATTTTGAAACTAATTTTGCATAGAGTTAAGTGGTAAAAAAACATCAAAAAAATAAATGCATTAAAATTAATTTATTAACCTTCTAATTTTGACCGCTTGACTTTATACTAAATTAATTCTAAATTAATTCGAAAGTATAAAATTTTTCCATGTAGAAGCATCACTCGTAAGGTAGGCGGGTTTCGACGGTTCGGATTCGTCGTTTGAAGCCGATCCGATGGGTTTTAGACTTGAGTTCACCAAGGGGCTTGGTGAACTTAAGAACACCCTAGTTCTATCCTGGATTGTATATGTGGAATAATGAATAGCTGTAACCAATAAAGAATAGTGTTAATAAGGTGTTAATTAAGAGGAAAGATAGGTAAGTGAGATCTCAAATGAATTGTCACGACGTGAAGATAGCGGAAAATGTTATCAATTTTGTTATTTCGGGATTGTGTTGACGAAAATCTTAAAAAGAAAATAATTTTTTTTTTCTCATTTCACATTTTCGAATAGTAGCTATTCCAACATTTACAAAAAATAGAAAATAGCAACTATTCTATTTATTCGGAAGAACAAAAATATTGTTTGAATGCACATTGCTATTCCGAATAGCTTGTATTCTAGAATAGCCTCTATTCTTGCTATTTTTGTGTTATCCAAACATAGCCATTAGCCAAGCTACTAAGGTGGGTTAGTTAAAGTGCTGTATCCATCTATTAAAAACAAAATCTAGATCGGAACTATATAAGATCTAGTATCTTATTAGAAGGATCTTACGCGATCAGTGCTGACCTGTAACAGGTTATCGGGTTTTGAGTTTCATTAAGTTGGGAGCCTTCTACAGAGCCATAAAACCACTTGATGTAAAATTAATAACAGTTTCATTTTCTCGTATTTTTATCAATATCCAAAACTATTAAATAATTTCACAATCTACACCTCTTTGCGCTGTATTTCTAAAACTGACCAAACTGTAAACTTTATTTCCGGTTTTGAGCCTCTTTCCGCAAATAAAAATCCCGGTTCCCACCTCTCCAAAACTGGAGAAATTTTTTTCGGAACCGGTAACCCTTTGTGAAAGATGCCACAATTTCTAAAATCATTTCGAACGATGCCTGGTTTGTTACCGGTATTAATTCGTAGTCACGTTGGTCATCGGTAGATATATTAAATCTGACTTGGATTTCCAGATTTGCTTCACTAACAGTATACCCAACCAGTTTATAAATCTCATTCTAGAGATAATCAAAATTATCGTTCACGGTTAGCAGTAATGAGTATTTAGGCCGTGTACTATAAAAGACCCCGTCATCACTGTATTGGATTTTCCATTCAACAAAATTTTTCACACAAATCATTTTTGATTTTGCTTGGTTGGACAACAAACTACAATTTAAAAATAATAACGCTATAAGTTCAACATAAATTGAAAAATTAAACAATTTAAAATTAAATAAATAAAAAACTTACAAAATTCTGCTTCTCGAATCCGATTTTCTCTATTTTTTTCTTCTCCTCCTCTTTTTTTCCCTTTCTTTCTCTTTTATTTTTTCTTTACTCTTTCTCTTCCCCTAAATGGTTCGAGTGTTCTGAAATGTGTATGAGTTCAGCACATTTTATAAGCAAAATGGTCCGAAACCAGAAAAATTTCTGGATCTCAAACCGTGAAAAATATTACTAGTTCTAGACGCAAATTAAATTCCGGTTATAAATCAAGAAACCGGAAATTTAATTTCCGATTCTCGAAATCGGAAATTTTTTCTCCGTTTGAGAGAGGCCAGAACCGGAAATTTTATTTGCAGAAAAAACGCTTGAAACCGAAAATAAATTTTGCTTTTGAAATTTCAAGCGAACTAGGTGCAGTATTTGAAATTAATTAATAATTTTGGATATTAATAAAAATATCGGGAGATTTTCTTGGGTATGGAAAAAAACCCGATATTTTTATTAAAACCCCCAAAAAAAAACAAATTATCAAATCTGCTCCCACTTCAAAATTATAATTATTTCTACCCTAACCGCCCGTGGACTGGGCGGTCCACTTTTCCCACCAGACCGCCCAGCCACTGGGCGGTCCACTACCACGAGCTGACCGCCCAGCAGCTGGGCGGTCCGCTATAAAACCCTATAAAAGGGGTTTTTCTCTCTCCAGATGAGCACAGTATTCATTCCTCCACACCAGAAATTTTCCAGAACCGAATGAGAGGATTTTGAGGCGATTTTGAGGCGATGAACAGTAACAGTGGAGGTAAGAAAGCGAGCAACCGAGATCGTGGCGTAGCGAGAGGAGGGTCAATTAGTGATCGAGGTAAAAATGAGGAAAAAAAATACAAGTGTCAAATATGTCGTGATTTTTTTAATTGTGAGACATGTAAGCTGGAGGAATGGAAGAAACGACATGTTCAGTATGAAATTTCAGACGATGACTTTGTGGAAAACCCCTACGGCTTTGGTTTGAAAAAGAAGAAAGTTGATCCAGAGCCTCCAGCATCGGACGATAAGTTTGTTCCGTGTACTGGTAAGGCTACCACTTCGTCTGCTGTGACTGATCCAGATCAGGCAAACTCTGATGATGACTTTGTGCCTTGCACTTTCAAGGCTCGTTGTAAGAAGTAGATTTTTTAGGAATTTATGTTGTAGAATTTTTAGGAATTTATGTCGTAGACTTTATTTCATTAGTTTTGTGTTTGTTTATGTTTTATGTTGTTAGTTTTTGTACACATAATTAAGTAATAAAAATAACAAACTACCAATTAGAATAGTTCATAACTAGGGTTCACAATATACATCTAAAATAGTTCACAATATACATCTAAAATATTTCATAACTAGAGTTAACAAAAGTTGGTAATCAGCGACGACGGCCGAACAAACTCAAAATACGACGTCTGGGTCTGGGTTCAGCTGGTTGTGCGGCACTACCGGATGTCTCTCCATGGCTACTACCGGTTCCTGGGCTTTCATGACTGCGGTGGCTACTACCGGTAGCCTCAGCAACAACTCTAGCATTTTCTCTTTCGTTGGCTTCGTTAATGGCATCTGCATTGAATTCCAGTTGAAATAAAATCAAAATAAAATATAAGTAAACAAATAAAATATAAGTAAATAAATAAAATTAACCGTACCTGCTCGCTGCCTGTCAGTTGTTGAACGGCGGGCCTGATGTCCCATTCGCCTACCTTCCATCTCGTCCATGGTCATTACTTGACGCTTGTGGGGTCTTCTTCCTTTTCTGATCCACCCGCTTGCGGGATAGACTTTATCACCAACATAGGGCGGCCACTGATACTGGTTGGGATAAGGATGGAAAGATGCACCCCAAGTACTCGCAAGGTAATCGGTCCGGTACATGTCAGCGACATAATCATCCTCAGAGAAGTTTCTCTCTTGGCACACCGCCATAACATGAGAACAAGGTATGTGGGCCAACTGGATTCCTTGGCAAGTGCATGTTACAGTATTGTCAGGTGCAAAAATAACAACATACTTGAACATCCTTTTCACAAACTCCATAGTCCCATCCGGTCTACGGCCGGTTGGAGCAAACTCATCTGGACAGTGCACTTCGAATTCCATTTGGTTATCCCCGTACGGGACAACTCTCATAGCTGCACCTTTCTCCCTATGTTTCCTTAGTTTTCCCTCCACCCTTGTTGAAAACGTTTGATTCCTGGACAGTAATTCAGAAAATATAAGTCAACAAATAAAAATATACATACCTTAGCAAAATCTCTGAATAAAAATATACATACCTTGACAGTAATTCGAGGGCTTTAGCACGCCGTGCAACAAACCATGCATTTAACTTGTAGAAGGTGTCCTCCACAATTGCTGCCACGGGCAACTGCCGGCTCTGCTTGAAAACAGCATTTAAGGACTCAGACCCATTTGTGGTCATAATTCCCCATCGGAAACCTCCATCACGGGCTTGCAATATCTTCTCATATCGAGGTGGCTCAGCCAGATCGGCGGGATTATTTTTTCCCACCTTGAGTAAGTACAAATTTGCCTTTGGACAGTACTGCAAATAAAACGTTTGATTAAATAATTCATATATAAGTCAGAAAATATCTGCAAAATGTAAGTACAAAATTCCCACCTTGAGTAAGTACAAATTTTTTCCCACCTTGAGAAAACGTTTGATTAAATAATTCAAAAAATATAAGTCAACAAATAATTCATATATACATACCTTGGAAAAATCTTTGAACATCTCTTCCACCCTTCTCGGCTTCTTCTTCTTGCAACCAATTCTGAATGTATCTGCAACCCATTTTCCAGATCCGCAGTTCTTGTGTAGGTTTTCTGTAACATGTTGCATACACAGCCTGTGCACACAATCGCCGTTCGCTGTCGACCACCCGAAATCTGGGCGATCAAAAACATATTTGATTCCTTTGTGCTGGTCTGATATGACACAAAAGAACCGGTCGCCAACCACCCGTCTTCTTACGAAGCTCATGAAAAATCCCCAGTTTTCCCCGTCCTCCTGCTCAACAATTGCAAAGGCCAAAGGCAACAACTGGTTTTCAGCATCATATGCACATGCGATCAGCAGTCTCCCGTCGTAACGGCCAGACAGGAAGCATGCATCCACACTGATGACCGGTCTAATGTATGGCACAGCTTGAATACATGGACCGAACGCCCATGCTATGGCCTTGAATTGTAACGCGTTGTCGACATCCGGTACGCCTATATTCCAACATTCAAAGACAGTGCCGGGATTTGTACTTGCTATGGCCTGCAGCAATGGTGCAAGCAAGCTGTATGAACCATGCCAGCTACCGAACATTCGACAAATCGCAAGTTCACGCCCTCTCCACAACCTGTTGTATTTTGGGACGACATGCTTGTAAACCCGTCTGACAGCTCTACCGACCTCCTTGAGACTCATCGATGGGTCCTCCTTAATGTCATTCTCAATTACATCGGCAATAAGTGAAGCCGTAAGATTTGCATGGTCTTTCCTTGATGACGCAGCCTTGCATGTGTGAGGTGGTTCACACTTCTTAATAATCCATGCCTCGCCCTTACCCACAGGGGTTGCATATAGACGGAAGTGGCAATGCACTCCGTCTTTACAAACAATTACCAACCTTCTTCGGTCCCTTTTTTCCTCTCGGCACTCCCAGTTGCCGTGAACATGGACCTCATGTATTTTCTTCACAAGTTCATCTATGTTGGTGTAAATCTGCTGCGGAGCAAGCTCTTGACTGTACCTGACACGAGGCCCAAAAAATGAGATGTCTGCCTCTTCAAAAGCAGTGGTATCGTTGAATGTGGGGCACGGATGCCTATCTGTCCGACCTCTAATCGGAAATCTGTCTTCCTTAGGTAAATAATCTCCATCACCTTCTGACTCGTGATCAGAATTCCAATCCCCTTCCCATTCGTCACCTGTTTCCAAATTTCTTTGTGGTACGGCATCGAGCTCAGCATCAAGGTCAAGGTCTCTCCGGGTAGCAATGGGTGACACTAAAGGTATTGATGGTGGTACAGATGGAAATCTGGGTTGGATTGGGGTTTCAGGAGGAGGTGGTGGTGGTGGTGGTAGATCGGTGGTAAAATCAGGTACATAATTCTCATAAACGGGTGATACGGGCGGTTCATAACTCGAGTGACGGGGGTTGTCATACCTCGAGGGGCCGGGGTTGTCATAACTGTAGTGACCCGAGTTGTCATAACTAGAGTGGCGGGGGTTGCCATACCTCGAGTGCTCATGACCCGAGTTGTCATAACCCGAGTGCTCATAACTCGAGCTGTCATAACTCGAGTGACGCGGGTTGTCATAACCCGAGTGATCATAACCTCTATTTTCCCTAGATGTTCCAAACCCGGGTTCACGCTGAACTCTCCTGGAATATAAGTCCATTACCATTACCCCCTGTGACTCAAAAGTGTTGTAAACACTCCTCCATAACGACTCATCTGTTATTGGATACCGGGTATAGTAAGGTCTACCACCTCTTACTGTGTTAATCCGGGTAGCTAAATCTATATCACACCGGTTGGGGTTCACACCGATCTTTTCATACACAATACCCTTCAGTTCAACAAATGAGGTATTTGCATTTACCTCGAAGCCGTATGCTGCTTCCTTAGTGTACTGTGCTCCCTCCGCACCCCGGGTAAACTTCCCGCCCACATACAGTGCAACCAACATATTTCTGTTCTGGAATTACTGTTCTGGAAATACTGTTCTGGAAATACTGTTCTGGAAATACTGTTCTGGAAATACTGTGCTGGAATCACTGTGCGGGAATCACTGTGCTGGAATCACTGTGCGGGAATCACTGTGCTGGAATCACTGTGCGGGAATCACTGTGCTGGAATCACTGTGCTGGAATCACTGTGCTGGACTTACTGTGCTGGACATACTGTGCTGGAATTACTGTGCTGGTATTACTGTGCTGAAATTACTGTGCTGAAATTACTGTGCTAGACTTACTGTGCTGGAATTACTGTGCTGAAATTACTGTGCTCAATCGCCTCAAAATCGCCTCAAAATTCTCTCATTCGGTTCTGGAAAATTTCTGTGTGGAGGAATGAATACTGTGCTCATCTGGAGAGAGAAAAACCCCTTTTATAGGGTTTTATAGCGGACCGCCCAGCTGCTGGGCGGTCAGCTCGTGGTAGTGGACCGCCCAGTTGCTGGGCGGTCTGGTGGGAAAAGTGGACCGCCCAGTCCACGGGCGGTTAGGGTAGAAATAATTATAATTTTGAAGTGGGAGCAGATTTGATAATTTGTTTTTTTTTGGGGGTTTTAATAAAAATATCGGGGAAAAAACCGTCAAAATTGATAAAGTGAAAAAAAAAACAAAAACCATAGTTATAAAAATAACTACCGAGAGAAAGTGGGGACTTGTGCGTGAGAAGGCCAGTAAGAAGAGAGATATCTCGCCCTCTGCCACGTGGCATATCCTCAGTGTCCCTTCGTGTTTCCTTCCCTGATTAGCCCATCACGCGCCTCCCTTCCTTTCTCTAAACATTACACAACACATCGTCTCTCTCTAATCTCTTCTTTCTCTTCTCTTTCCCTCTCTAAGCGTCTCTCTTTCTTTCTCTGCAATGGGGACAAACCCCCCACTAGATCTCTTTTCGGACACGGAACGGGAAGTCGCATCGATCCTACTGGAGGTGACCAGTATTATTCTTGACTCGGCTTCACAAGTGCCAATTGGAGAACTCCAGTGGGGCGTCAGACGGCCTCGAACCGAGCCGCGGTACCAGTTCAAGTCTGAACCGGACCGATCTGAGCCGACTGGTCCGGTCTCCTCTAACGAGGAGAAAAAGAGACAACAAGAAACAACAAGCCCTGTTACGCCTCTCTGTTTCCCAAACAGCGGCAGTGAAGAGCAGATCGTGACCTCGCCTGTCAAGCAAGTCAAGAAACCTTATACCCAAAAGGAGGTAAATTATAGGTTCAAATTTTAGTTCTAAGTTTAATTTTTCGTTTTCCGGTTAATTGAGAGGTATTTAATGGAGGTTTCTCCGTTCTTTTTTTTCAATTACAGCGGTTAAAAGAGAAGAGAGAGCAGGTGGCAGCGTTAACAAAGGAAAAAGCCGATCTCAGTAGGGTTAGTCCTTGAACTTTCTTTAATTCTATTTGCGCTTTTTTCTGAATTTAACGAGGTATTTTCTATGAGATGATAATTGAGAAATGTTTTTATTTTTTGTGTCATTTCTTTGTTTGCCACGTGTGCTATCCTTTCACCTTCTTCTTCAGTTTTTTCTTTTCTTTGCTAATACGAGAATATATATATATTTTTTTTACAATTATCAGGAATTAAAGAAGTTAGAGGAAAGATTTCAGGAACTTAATGCGAGGAAGTTTTATCTAAAAGATCAAAAATCCAAGGTAAAGTGTTGTTATACCAAGTAGCAACCGCAATCCCACGCAAGTAAGAAAAATAAATATAAAAAATAAAAAATATAGTAATTTCTCAATAAGCCCCCTCGTTCTTAAATAATTACCGACTAAAATTCCTTTTTGACAGCTTTCGTCGCAAGCGGAATGGCAAGCCCGAAACAAGCTTAAACCGTGGGGGCCCACGCAAGCGACCAATTGGAGCGCCTTTGTCGTGGGACCACAGTGGGCCCCTCTGCCACCTCCGCCCATTCAAGCGCCGATCGAACGGATCGAACGGCCGAGATTGGAGTTGGACCTGAACGCGGAGGCAACTGATGACGTGTCGGAGTATGGAGAGGTAGCGCAGCTGACGTGTCAGTCTGACAGAGAGAACAGGCTCGCCATGTCAGCACAGGCCAGGAAGCGGAGGTTGGAGATACAGAGGGAGAGGAGGACTTTGCCATCTTCGGCCCAGAAGAGGCCACGTGTCCGGCGATAACAACGAACGGGTGATTCGGCGATTAGGATTTTTTTTTTTTTTCAGTTCTGTTTCTCTAATTGAATATTTGGATGGAATTGGAATATTTAGCGGAATTTGTTATTGATAATGATTTTGGGAAATAGAAAGATACCGGGTGGATTGTCAATTCAACATGAATGGCAAGTGGGCCCGAAAATTGTGGGCGTGGGATATTTTTTAGGCAGTAATCTAGGGTTAATTTTTTATTTATTTACTCTTCAGAATTTACGAGAGATATTTTTACTCGTGTACTCTTTGTTATATCTAATGTATAACTTAACTCTAATTTTCTTTTTCTATTTATCTATAAGTCTAATTTATTTTTTCCCATATGCTATTGTTTAGTCTTACAAAAGAATTAATTGTCGCTAGCAATGTATAGATACTTTTTCTTTTTCTTTTTTTTGTTGTCTTTTTAAGCAAACTGAAGGGCTCAATCACGGCCCTAGTGATATAAATACTTTTTAATCTTTATTGTTTACTTGTTACTTATGACATCCAAAAAACAGGAGCAATATCGTGTGAAATAATTTATGCTATAATGAATATAATTATTTGCTGCTTCACATTACTAACATTTCCAATTAACATGACAGTATGACACTGAGAATCACTAGATGCTCAGTCCTCTAAGGCTCTGTTCGGCTTACAGGTGGGAACAGAAACGGGAATGAGCGGGAAGTAGAGTGGAAAAAACGTGACTAATACGCCGTGACTTTGGTCTCGTGCCTTGCCGTGTCATTCCGTGACCAAAATGTCAAGGGATGATCACGGCACGCGAATTATCACGCCACGTTAAAGAGTCACGGCGTGCCTAAACGTGCCGTGACCATACGTGACTCGCGTGTAGTAAAGAACAGGAACGTAAGGAGATTGTAGGAGAGAGCAAAAATGAAAGAACGGGAGATTAAAACAAGGGACGAAGCCGAAACACAAGGGGCAAGAGACCGCGGTAAAGAGGAGACTTGATCAACTTCTAAAAATAAAAAAAATAGAATAAAATGGAAATGGTATTTTTTGTCTTTTATTATTTTATCAAAGATTTAAGTATGATTAATTTCATAATTATTTTGTAATAGGTAAAAAAGAAAGAATTATAAGAGTCAAGAGATAAATTAGATAAATTGAAGTATATAGTTAGGAGTATATAAAAAATTATAAAAGTCTCTTAAGAATATATCTAAAATTAACCCTATTTCTTTTGATTGAATGGAAATCCGTACACATTCATTCATTATCTATTTAATTTGTTTGTCTAATATTTTTATATATAGTTTTTTAATTCACACAGAGTTCTTTTTAAATATACAAAAAATATTTTTTAAGCGAACAAAAAAAATAAACTTTGTACTACAATGTATAAAACTTGGTCCATTTTTTACGAACAAGCAAAATAATTATTCTTACGTCATAAAATTGGGGATAAAATTGAAATAACAAACAAGCGGCCACTAACTCGTCCCTATGTCTCATATAACACAAAAATATTTTTTAAATTTTTTGCAAATTTTTTCTTTTATCTAAAAACAACAACTTTTTTGAAATATTTATATGCATTATAAATATAAATTATTTTAAAATTATTGCTTTATGTTGAAATATATTTTTCGAGATATCCAAGGAAGTGTTTGGGAGGGGTGGGAATTGGTGGGATTTTAAATTTAGGGATCAACTAACAGTCTCCCCCATTCAGTCCCCTAACAGTCCCCCTAACTGTCAAAGTACAACTGTCAGTCATACATTAATTCAGTCCCAAAATGGAAAGTATGAATACCTAAGATATGAAGTATTCATATATAATTCATCAAGTATTCATACCTAAATTATCAAGTATTAATTCACATACGGACTGGGGACCATTACTTTTCGGGGACAGTAACTGTCAGACTGCATCGGGGACCACACCCAAAAAGTCACGTGGATCACACCACCAGTCCCCATTCATTGATTAAATTAATTCACATACAAAATGGAAAGTATGAATACCTAAGCTATCAAGTATTCATATGTAATTCATCAAGTATTTACTCTAAAAACTGGAAACAATACTACCCATCTTTTACACGTTTTTCAAGGTAGTTTTTTTTTTCTCCATTCATTCTAATCAATTTTTGGGACGATCTATGAGGAATTTTGCAAATCTTAAAACACGAAAGTTTTCTAATTTTTTTTTCTCTTTCAAATAAGATCCATGATGACATACTTTTACACATTTTTCAAGGTATCAAATATTCAAATATGGAAAGTATTCATACAAAATAGAAAGTATGAATACCTAAGCTATCAAGTATTCATATATAATTCATCAAGTATTCATACTTATGGTATCAAGTATTTAAAGAAAAAAACTGGACTCAACTTTAACACGTTTTACACATTTTTCAAGGTGGTTCAATGATTGAAAAAGTTAGTTATAATGGGGGGTACTGTTAGGGGACTGGAATGGGGGGGACTACATCTTTACTCTTAAATTTAATAGGAAAATTAATTTACCGAGTGTTCGGAATTTTTTTTTTTCTAGCATGAGATTGAATTCTTTTCCCATATTCAACCGCATCCGTTCACAAATTAATGGGAAAAAAAAATATCAAATCAAATTATTTTTTTCCCTTAATCTGTTGCTTCATCTCTCTTTAAGTTTTTCAAATAAAAAATATTCAATACATTATACATACCTTAATTTTGGATGGGATAGTACTGTAGAATGAACAGTGCTATCTCTTCTGATAACCGTCAGATGCGAAATGGATGGATCCAATCATCTTGAGATGACGTTGGCTATCGTCACTTCGCACTTTACACTTCTCACCTTTCCACTTTGAATTTTAGCGCCAGCTGTCCTTAGCCCCCTCTTCTCTGCACGCCACGTTTTCTTCCTCTGTAACGTGTTGCTTGCCGCGCGCGAGCTCCCGGAGTTCCCACCTGCTCTATGTTGCGGGCGTACTTCGTTGGGGTCTTGGGGACAGTGCTTTCCTTCGTTGTTCTCTTCCGTTCCACTTCTCATCAATTTTCCTCTGTCGCAATTTGAGGACGACGAGGCTCTATCGGAGAAAATACAAAATCAAAGGCGTCACTTCTTCTCCACGCCAAGTGATTAGAAGAAGAAGAGAAAAAAGGCACCCTCCCCCCCTCCCTTCACTGCTGCTTCCCTTTCGTCCCTCATATCACGAAGAGTAATCTCTAAATCCCCCCTCCTAATTTAGATATTTACTCACTCCTCTCTTTGTTTCCTTTTTAATTTATTTACATATTAAATCAGTCTATTGTTAGTACTCCCTGTATACGACTACTCATTTGGTTCAAGCATGGAATTGCTACTCAATCATGGGGTATATTTTTTCCCCCTCTAAAGTTTGATTTCATTAATTCAAGAGTTTCAATACATATTAAAGTGACATTAATGTCAACTGATATAGGTACTTATATTATTCCAAACCTTGCGTTTCTATCATCTGTGATTTTATCCAATTGAACAGCATTAATTAAGATCTGTTATTGGTAAGTCTTGGAGAAGAACTGCAAGGAGGTGCTCCATTAGTGGTGATATTCTGACAGAGACAAAGAGAAGGGGGAACGATATGGATGAGGATTGTCAGACCGAAGAGGTGGTGTCTCAAATTGGATAGCCATTGCTATTGTTAAGAGAATCTATGAAAAATAGCACATCAATAGATGGTTTCCCTCTAACTGCTGATGCTTACAACATTTTTCTAAGATACTACCAGATGTACCCTTCAAAACTTTAGAACATCACATTTATGCAAGTAAAAATCTTAAAAAGCATGAAGATTTCAGATGCCAGTAACAACAAATGAGAAAATTCCCCTGCACTGCCTTACTTTCCCACCTTATCCTTCTGCTAAATTCCCGAACTATTCTCTACCTTATAACAAATTGAGAAAAAAGAAAAACAATGGTAATGGAATAGTATACATTTCTAAACGTTGTATTGTCAAAAAAATGATAACCAAAGAAAACTGTAGGAATAAACTGGTAAACACCAAATTCCTCATGCTTTGGATCTGTGTATAGGGTTGCTTTCATGAAAAAGAAAATTGTTCCTATAGATACCAGAAGTTATGGGAGGATGGACATGAATAAAAACTTGTCATGTGTGTTTCGATATTGCTATGATGGAAAAGATGAGTGTTATTTTGACTGTGATTCCATTAAAGGTGCCATTGACAATGTATCGGGCAATAGTTTGATTTGAGTTGGTCTAATAACTCTCTTTGACGTAACAAGTACAAGAGAACTTTGTATGTTGAATTTATAAGGATCACGACGTCAGCAGGTACCAGTACCATTATCTGTTTCTACTTTCTTCTATTTATTCTATTTAATCTTTTCAGCTGAATTATAGAAGTATTGAAAATCAGTTGACTATGAAATGCAGACACAAATGAAATAGCGCATCTTCTTCCAATAATTTATTAGTTCTTTGAAATAAATTAAAATATATTATTAATTCATGAAATATCAATTAATAAATAATGTGATCTTCTCATTGTAACCATAGATCACCATCAGAAATTCTAAGTTTCAAGGGAGAGAGAAATCACCGAAATTAACAGCAAGTAACATGGGTCGACAACGCGTGGCAAGTGTGGCACCATGTCACTGTCCCAGAGGCATTGTACCGATCCAGAGGAGTTTGGTGCATATACCAGTTTACGTATTCCCCAAATTGAGAAGTTGAGCCCCCTCCCTCTGGATAATGCATAGCCTTGAAGGTAAATTGAGGTGGAATAGCATAATTTAGGCATAGGATTAATTTTGAGATTATGAAAGTTCTAGTCTTTCCATTTATTGGGCTTAGGAAAAACTGAATGGTTGATAGTACAATATGAGCTTATTGAGTTGAAATCAAGTACAACAGAAATTTCTTCCATGCAATTGATGAAAAAATGAATAGAATGAATAAAATCTCTATAATTCAGTATTTTGAGCACCGGTGTTTGTAGATAATGAAGCTCTTTTTAGGGGTACTAGAAATCAGATTGTTATCCATTGTCAAAACATGATAATGTTTTATGCCAATTTTTCATCTAGGTTGTGCATGAAATGCTCAATCGAACAACTAGGGATTTCCATAATCCAAAGACAGTTGCAACTTCACTTACTGCAGGCATTCCATAAGGCCTCAGCTAACTACCAAGTAAATGACATATCCAGTTATTCTCATGATCTAAGGTGCATCAAGTCCCCATTAGAAATCAGGCTCATGAGGGAATCAGCTTCCACCGCATGCCAGGTTTGTCTTCATTTGAAATTTTTTTAGCACCAGTTCATTCAGAGCAATTTGCAAATTTTTTTCTATGTATGCCTCATTGAGGGCTGATTGAAGAATCTGGGTTGAAATCAACTATAGTCTTGCTAAATTGGGTCAAATAGGTATTGTTTGTGCTTTTATTCTCTGAAGGACAAGGTATGTATAGAAATGGAACGTAAAATTAGAAAATAATCTTATTTTGTTAATAATTCAGGAGTAGTGGCTATGTCCATTATCAATCCCCTGGGAAAGGACCCAGATCCTTTAAAGTAACAAATACTTGAAGGATGTGCCCCATCATCTGTGATATTTTCAGTATATGGGATAATTTCATTGAAATCCTCTGAACCATTTTCTCATGTGACATTTATCATCTTATTTGTTTAGTGTTGCGCTTTCATGATGGAATAGTCAACATCTATAAAGGAAGGGCGTAGCATACTAGCAAATCGACTACTTAATGAAAAAAAAAAAGTAGGATGGCTCTATGGGCAAAAGTCCTACGTAAGCTCTGTACCACGAACCAAGACCAATGTGTCTGGCACCCAACATACACTAATATCTCATTTTTGTGTGTGTTGTGGTGTTTCTTTTAATGCAGGAAACAAGATGGTGAAAGATTATGGAGAATAGGATGTTACATTCGCGATAATAGCATTGAGTATCTTTTAGAACCTGAGAGGACTGAATTACCTTCCTTTTTTTTCCTTAGGACGTAACTGGTACAACCCAATTGATACAAATCCAATTGATCCTGGCGAGCAATCCATATAAATTGTCTTTTTTTTTTGTTTATTTATTTTTATCAAAGAAACAAAAGCATCAAAAGGATATATCCTCATCAACCATTATATCAAAATTATTAACTAAAGGAAATATCCTCTATTTTTTTTTAATTGAAGTATGTTTTTCCACTACATCCTGAGTATAGTTTTCCTATACATCCTGGCACAGAATATATATACATTTATTTTGGTTTGTAACGTCTTCCTTTCTGCGTAATTTGGAAATTAACAATGGTATAGTTATTATTTTTTTCCTTCCAATATTTAGCATTTTGTTTCCTTTTGTGCTTCCATACAAATGAAGTATACATTGAATTTCTTCACAATATTTTAACAAAGTTTTGCAGGTATGAAATGAGTATATAATATAGAGAATTACATACATGGACATGCATGGACTCAGATAGATAACGTCGTATGATTCTGTCGTAATTAATAATAAAGAACCGGTAACAATTGTCAACAAAGTAGAACTGTGCATTCTTAGCTATTTGTTTATTTGGAAGTTGGAACTATATATGTTGAAAAGCTCCATGGATTGCCTGACATCACTTTGGCACTCAAGCCTCAATTAAAATGATATTTGTTTAATTGGCAAGATTTCAGCTTGCAATTTGGACCAATGCAATTTTCCTTTTAAATAAAAAAAAATACAAGAAAAAAAAATAAGAAGCAACTTTTGTTAAAATGTTTTTTTCAATCAACTTTTTAAATTCATATGCTTATATGTAATTCCACAACTCTTTATTATCCTTCTTTTTTACTTAGAAGCATATCATTTTCTTCCATTTGCACTGAATAGAGTTATTACAGTTGGTTTCCTTTTCGCAATTTGTTTTGGGCTCAATATATTTCTGCCATAATCATTCTCCATACGTGCACCAAAAGGAAAAAAAAAAAAAAAAGTCCTAGATAAAAAAAACAAAAACAATGGAGTATGACAACACGTGTTCAAGGAAGAACTTACTGGCAAGATATTGATGTATTTCTGTCTTAATCAGACCCATCGATTCATTCCTTCTAATCAACCTAGATTTACCATCTGTTATACAATTAAATAACCAAAAAAGCCAGCAACCTAGATTTACCATCTATTGTACTGACTTTCAGTATGTTAATTTACCAAATAGAAACGATTAAACATTCTTACTTATTCCTATTTTGTAGCTGCAGAGGGAGGTAGAGGTGGGATGAGGTACTGCCACAACACTTTAGCATGAGAAGCGACAGTAGTGGCTGCGCTGCTCCATGGCTGAATAATTACATTTATTTCAATATGGTAGATATGTGGCAAGGAGGACAGATGGAAGGGATGAGCGATAATGATCGTTAAACTGTAATTGAATATGGTAATGTATGCCAACATACACAACAAAAAAATGGTTGCGGCGTAGCCGCAATGACGCACCTAGTTAGTACTCAACATTGAATAAATCATACTTATTAATACTTGTATCTGAATGTAATAAAAATAAACATTATCTCAAATTACTTAATTTAATTTTCTAATTATAAAAATCTTAATAACTTTTACCCTTATTTTAATATCATTAATATAATTTACATGACTAAGCAAAAAAATGTAATTTATTATACCTAATACAATTTTATTTTTCTAAATTTTATTATATGTTAATAATTAGAATAATTGCAGGCTTAGTGCAGTGGCACGAGTTCCGTCTCTCTATAGAGAGGTCGCATGTTCAATTATTGAGAATAACATCTAAATTTTTTTAATAATGACATTTTAGATTATTAGAATTGATGACAAAACTATTAATAACTATTAATCCTACAATTAGTATTGATAGTAAGTCTTTCAAAAAGAAAAATACAGTTTTCATGCATATCTTTTTTCGAATTAAGAATATCCACAGCTATTCTCACAGTACAACTGAATATTTGTTTCAACACATAAATTCCCATAACTATTTCTGTTCATAATAATGAGCATGAATTCTCATATTGAATGGGAACATGATATATGAAGTATTGATTAGTACCAAGTAAATGATAAATTTTGGTTCAATATTTTTCGTGCAAATGTTTTAACATTAAACAAGAAAAAAAAACCCATAAAAATTGAACATATTTCTTCATGAGAAGTTATTTACGAAATTATTACTATTTACATTTTTTTTTACAATAACTTCTGATATGCATGGATTAATTAATAGACCGCAAATCTAAAAGTGTGAAGAATAAAAGTTTCTTAAATTTCTCACTAAGTCTTTTATTTTTTTTCAGAATTGTGGGATTCAATTGGATGAAACTATATAAACGTTATTAAAACGAAATAAACAATTAAAAACTAATAAAATGGGACTCAACCAGTTAGGAAAACCATTATGATTTTAAATAGAAGTCAATTTAAAATTTATGATAAAAATATATGAGTAGGGTTAATATGCTCCACTGTATTATGCTTCAATCATGCTCCACATCGTTATCTTCGTTTTCAAAGTCTAAATAGTCGATCCGACTAGTATTATGTCCATATTAAAATGTGATTGGAGACCAAATTTTATATATTTTTTGAAACTTTTTTACTATTTTTTTTAGATAGATACAAAATAATTGTGTTTTAAAAAATTCTCTACCATTCAAAAACAATGATTTTGTAGTAAACAAATTCTAAAATTCTAAAATTGATTTCCAAGCACAATTTAATATGAACAAATTACTTCTTTCGTCAACAAATTATATTAAAAGCACAATTTAATATGAACAAATTACTTCTTTCGTCAACAAATTATATTAATAAACAAAGGAGGAGAGATGAATGTCTAGCACAATTGATGATGATAGGTCTTGTTGAATTCAGATCCAGTTAAGTACCTCAATTTTTGAGTTTTAGATCGGGACCGTCCGATTCGAATCCGCGACAATCTATTCCGAAGTAGAGCGCACACATTCCGATGACAGATTCGAATTCCGGAACGATTCCGAGCGACGAATTCGAATCGGACGGTCCCGATCAAAAACCCAAAAATTGAGTTACTTTAGGGGATCCGGACCCTTGTTGAAAATATTTATGGTATAATTTTTCTTCTTTTTGAAAATAGGTTTATAGAAATATACTTTTAAATTTTTTTGAAGAAATATTCTTATAATTTAAAACTTGATCAATTTTTTCCTCGAATGAAAAAAAAGGACTAAAGTCATCCTTTTAGTTCTTCAAAGGTACTAATTTAGTAATTTCAATCAACTTTTTTTGTTGGCGTGAATTATTATTTGACACATAAATTACTAATTCATCACCTATAATTTACAGTCCACTATATTTATACAAGGAGTTGGCTACGGTGCTACGCGTAGCATAGATGGTCTCCGTGCTACGGCTCAATATTTGAGTTTTCAAAATTCGAACGGTCGATCCGAACCGTTCAACATGATCTCCATATGAATATGTACTTGCAAACCAAATTTTACATTTTTTAGAATTCTTTTACTATTTTTTTAAATAGGTAGAAAATCTCTTGATCTGAATGGTACAGAATTCGAGAATTCGAGGGTCTAGCCCTCGAATTTCGTTGATGATGACACAAGTTGTTTCTCTGTTATAACTTATAAAGTCTCAATGAAACAGTAAAACAAAGTCCGAAAATAAAAAAATAAAAAAATCAGGTGAATTCTCTAATACAGCACTAGACATATATACTCATTGTAATTTTTTTCTGGTATGGTTAGGTACTTTGCTATCCTTGAAGTAACTTCTTGTATATCACTTCCCTTGCAATCAACTGTGGTGTACTATCTTGTTACGCGAATATACATCGACATCATTCGATCTCTCAAATTACAAAACAAATCGCGACCTGTGCTTGTCTGATTTTTATATGCTGAGTCCAAAATTGCGGAGCAGTAATCAAGTTGCATAAAATACTGGCATGAGGGAGCTGCAGCCACTGATTCGCTACTTCCTGCATATATAGTGGATATCAGTAGTGGGCACTGAGCAAATATGTGCTGTCTTGATTCTTTTTGCACCCTGGCACAAGTAGCATATGTTCAGAATAAATACCAGTACTCTTTTTGGTGCCTTGATTTGCCGTAAGTTTCCTATTTTTCCCGATTTCTCGATCTGGTCCTTGTGCCATGGCTGTGTAGTTTGATTTTACCTCCAAATTGGTGTATCCGTTGCATCAGAGTCGATGTTTATGTGTTGGAGTTGCGCCATTAATTCCTACTGATCCTGCTGCACCTGTTTCGGTATGTCCGGTCTAATCTGCACCTACCAGTGACCATTTTGTGTCATCTGTTCTACCGTGGCCTCCTTGTTAATGGCATATGTATAGAGGTCTGAGTATCTGGCAGTAAAAGGCCGAGGTTGAACTGTACCGAAATTGAAAAGAATGCGTGCAGGTGCTTCATGTTTTTTCCAAAATGGTGTCGGCATGTTAAGTTCCCATAGTCTGGTTCCCCAATCTCTTGTCGGTGTTATTTGCATCCATGGTGGCCTGTTTACCTGAATCCATTGCCAAACCCCCTGCTTTGTTCATTATTAATAAGTTTGAGAAGAAAATGATGAATGAAAGCTTTTTGTTATATCATTATGATTCTTACAAGTATATTTATAGACCCTTGTCACCTAGTGACTGTTGCTATGTTTTCTAATTACAAATGCTCAAGTATGGTATAAAATACAGGCTGGGCACTAATTGATAGAAGCCAGCTGTTGGTTGCCTCTGTTGCTTATGTGATTGAATTACGATCAATGATGAATATTTCTGAGATCTCTTGGATGTCACATTCCTTTTGCATCAATATTCTCAATAATTATGCTTAAATCCTTCTTGCCAAGCTCCCCTGCTTTTTTGTTCTCAAAATTTGTAGTTCTTTTTTACAAACTTAATTATAGTGAACTGAAGAAAAAAAACATCTTCAGGCGCCAGGAGAAGAAATGTCACTATTTGCCTCTTAATTATGAAGGTGGTATTGTTGTCGATCATTTTTCAGTTATGAATTAATTAAGCAAATTGTTTTGCATATGATGGTGTCGCTAATGAAAAGAAAGAAAAGCAAAAGTAATAGTGCTGAGAGAACTGATACCTCCTAACTGTACTAGCTTGTGCAACTTCTCTAAATAGCTATTACAAGAAATGAAATAAGGACCCAAATGCAGATTATTTAACCAAATCATCCAGAAAAAAAAATTCTGGTAGGTCAAAGAGGATAAACTAGGATAAATCATATGTACCCTTTATAATCACATTACTGCTTAATTATGCGGTCGTTAGTACACTATGTAGGGTATGTACTCAACTATAAAGGAAATTGCTAATATGCTATGCATAGCATAGAGGACCTCCGTGCTACGGCTCAATATTTGAGTTTTCAAAATTCTAACCGTCGATCTGAACCGTTCAACATGATCTCCATATGAATATGTACTTGCAAACCAAATTTTACATTTTTTAGAATTTGTTTACTATTTTTTTAGATAGATAGAAAATCACTTGATCTGAAAATTCTGTACCATTCAGATCAAGTGTTTTTCTACATATCTAAAAAAATAGTAAAAAAATTCTAGAAAATGTAAAATTTGGTTTGCAAGTACATATTCATACGAAGATCATGTTGAATGGTTCGGATCGACCGTTAAGATTTTGAAAACTCAAATATTGAGCCGTAGCACGGAGGCCCTCTATGCTATGTATAGCACCGTAGCCAACTCCCAACTATAAATATATAGATATTTTTGTATAACTCATTTTTCAATACAACACTGTTCTTGAAGAGTATGGTTCAAATGTCTTATGTTTTTCATGCTTCAATCGTGTCTTATATCCTTATCTTCATTTTTTAAAGGCCAAACAGTCTATGCGAACCACTTAACATGATTTCTATATTAAAATGTGGTTAGAGACTAAATTTTATATTTTTTAAAATTGTTTACTATTTATTATATAGGTACAAAATTATTGCATTTGTATGGTCCACAATCTTCTGAAATACAATGATTTTGTACCTATTTAAAAAAAAATATATTTGAAAAATATATATAAAATATATATAAAATGAGGAGGGTTCAAATGCATCATGATTTTGTGCTACAATATGCTCCACATTCTTTATCTCCATTTTCAAAGTCCGAACAGTCAATCCGAACCACTCAACATGATCTTCATAATAAAATATGCTTGGAGACCAAATTTTATATTTTTTTTACTATTTTTTTAGATAGGTACAATATCACTTTTTTCGGATGGTCCATAATCTTCTTAAAACAGTGATTTTGTACCTATCTAAAAAAATAGTAAAAAAATTCTAAAAAATATAAAATTTGGTCTCTAAGCATATTTTATTATGAAGATCATGTTGAGCGGTTCAGATCGACTGCTCAGACTTTGAAAATAGAAATAAAGAATGTGGATCATATTGGAGCACAAAATCATGGTGCATTTGAACCCTCATCATATAAAATTTGATCTTCTAAGTGCATTAAAAAAAAAATGAATTATGTGTGCATAGAACATGCAGGTTTACAATAAAAGTAGTCAAAGAAAAATGATACATTATCACCTTAATTTGTTTTCTTCCTACAATCATATAAAGATTAAACTGAGCATTTATTATTGAACATAATTTGCCGCAGTTGTCCAACGCAAATATTTTATTAAATATTAATCAGTTGACTTTTGTTATTAATTTTTACAGCCAGCTGGTCCTCCATAATAAAATTTATGTTTATCAGTCTCATTGTCAAGAACTACAGCAGGTAGTGACCTGTAGCAACCAGGTTTATCATCTCCTCTTATTAAATCCTGAATTTTAGGACTATCAACATTTCCTGCTTTGTCAAAAAGTTTGAGATCCATCATATATGCTGCTTTATTTTTACCTTCATTTGGATAATGACCGCTTCCCATAGTTGGACCTGTGTCATTATTTTCATATGTCACAAAAGCCAACCATTGAACACTAGTTGCATTCATATCCAAATCTCCAAGAAACCCTTTTTTCCACCATCCTAATTTTGAGCTTGTACCAAGATCTTCTCTATATACAGTCCAAAATTCTGTAACTAAATCCTACACAAATATTAATAAGAGAATAAATAATATATAGAAAAAACTAAGATCATAATTAAGCAACAACATGTACAAGTATAGGATCTAAATCTGCTGAAATCCAAAATCATGAACAGTAACGCTGGAATTCCTGAAATCCCGAATCCAGCCACTGAACTGTTTCGAGATACGTGCACAGAAAAATCAGTTGTTTCGAGATGAGTGCACAGAAAAAGTTGAACAGCTGGATTCGAAATTTCAGAAATTCCAAAGATACTGTTCATGTATCTCGGGTTTTAGCTGATTTGAATCCAGAAGTATAATAATAATTAAACACCAATTATAATTTACTTGAAACAACTATAAAGCAAGCATCCATATAAAGGTTGCAATAAATTTTGTGATACCTTTTTTATGCTAAGTGTGACATAGCGATCTTCTCCATTATACTGAGAAAGTGGAGTTACAGCTTGACCCGGATAAAGCAATGATGAATTAGCAACAACAAAACCTGGACAATCCAAGTTGTAGCATGCATTCTTTCTATTAGCATCATCCTAGAAAATAACAAAACGAAAATTCTGATTTAAATTTCTTCCTACTTATATGAAGAAAGTAAGGGCCTGTTCGTTTGTCACGGGATTGTGTGGAATGGGATTTGATGGGTTCGGAAATCTATTTTTTTATTTGCAGGAACCCATACTCGTGAGTGCGTACGGAAATTATTATGAGATATACTGAATGAGCTAGTGTTCGGTTGTACCATGGAATTAGTGGTGAGAAATTTTGATTTATTTTAAAAATATGTATTTCTATTTAAATTTCTCATCTATTTAAAAAAAAAAGAAACTTGCTGACTCATCTGTTTATTTTGTACTAAAATAAAATAAGTTGCATGTAATGCCACAATGGTCCTCTATTTTTTCTAATTACTGACAAATAAGCTTTTATCTATAACAATCATGTTTTTAGAATTTTCAATCAGTTACTTCCTAACTTGTAATGTAATTTAACATTATTAATATTAAATATAATTGCTTTTAAAAATAACATTAGTAACATTATTGGTCAGCCGAACGGGTTTGAGGAACTTAATTAATTTAATCCCAATTGGGCCAAATCCTACCTATTCCCGCAAAAAAAGTGGCATCCGAACAGGCCCTAAAAGAACTGAGAATAAGCTATTAAAAAAAAAAAGCTGATAATAAACTTACATTCCCCAAGATAAAGAACCGCAAATCATTGTTATGATATAACTGTGGATATACCTGCACCAACAAAATGTTATAACAATTGAAGATTCAACTTTTTTTTTTTTTTAAATTCCAACTTAGAGAAAAAGATTGTGGATCTCTTGGATCTTGAACATGTTAAAGCATTAGTTAATTTATGATATATAAGACTGTGATTATGAATAAATTCATAAATCAAATTTGACAAAATTGGAGAAAATTTGTAATAGAAAATAAATAGTAAAAAATTTAAGGGTGGGTTTTCATCTTGAATAATAAATACTATGAATTATATGATTTTGATTGTCAATGTAATAATGCTGACTTGTCTCTCTATCTTTATAATTAATTTTGTTCTTCATTTTTTTCTAAATTTTTTTTGTCTGAAACTATCTCCGAGCCAAACATAGAGGAAATGACACTAATAATATTTGTTACAGTTCCAAATGAAGATAAGAGGAACAATTAAAAAAATATTCTACTCCAACATAACAACTTTAGTTTATTTTCTTATCTAATTGCACTAGAACTTAAAAAAAAAATAGAATAACTAGCAGATAATTTAATTTTTCTTGAGTAACAAAATTCAATCAAATGTTATCACAAACAAATTAAGTGATAAAAGCTTAGGAGAAAACTTAGTGTCTCTTTCTATATATCTTTAGTAATTAAATTATTAAACATAATTCTATTGAGATCTTTCTCCTCTTCTTTGGCCATATAGTTTATATTCCATAAAATTAAACATGTGGCACTTACATGACACTTTGGTGGTGTTCCAATTCTAACATGCCAAATTATATATATATATATATATATATATATATATATATATATATATATATATATAGTGGTAGTGCGGTATTTTAAGTGATTGATGATATAATTCACTTTTATCTTCAAGCACTTTAGTAAGCAAAATATAATAATTTCTGGTAAAGAAGAAAGTATTATAATACTTTTATGCAAAAAATAAAGAAAAATATCAATCCAGAATTATCTTACATACATGAAGTCCCGCTCTTGCCACACTTACGTGGTTACCATTAAAGTTTAGGAGAGTTACGGAGACTTCATAGCTAGAATTCGGATTCATGTAAGGAACACCCCATGCACTAATTTTGGCTTGACTGCCATAATATTCTCTATGATATGATACATATCCAGCCATCTAGAGAATTGAAAAAAAAAATAAATAGTAAGATAAAATAAACAAGGAGAAAAATAAATAGTACGCTTGATCAATAAAATAAAATATCTGCTTACATGTGTGATATATCCGCACTAGTACAAAAAATCTCTTTACCGACTGTTAAAATATTCTTATACCGACAGTTATTGAGGCGTCAATGATAGTGTCATAAGTATAGATATCTCATTACTGACGGGTAAATAACAGTCAGTGTAGATACCCAACACTGACTGTCACTGTAGGTATCCAACACTGACGGTTTTATGTACCAACACTGACTGTTTTTTCAATAAAACAGTCATTGTTGGCTAGCAACACCGACATGTGTTGAAAGAAACAATATATAGTAAGATAAAATAAACAAGGAGAAAAATAAATAGTACACTTATCAATAAAATAAAATTTCTGCTTACATGTGTGATATATCCGGTTGCAATTTTGCAGGACAATAACAACAAAACAAAAACCCTATTGAGAGCCATAGAAAAGCAAATCAACAACCTCAAAATCAAATGCTTTAACCATAGAGTTAGGTTACGTTTATATAGGAAAAATAATAATATATTTTCTAGATAGATTTTATGGCACGAATTCTGATTCATTGCTATTTACTAATTTACACGAAATACAGCTATGCAAAAGATATAGTGATAATTAAAAGGTCATCTCTCAAAAGAAAAAAAGATACAGTGATAAATATATAGTAAGTGGTAATAGTACAAATTAAGTTGTCTCGAGATAACTTATACTTACGCTGGCTTTATTGACGTTTCCATAACAGTCAGTGTAGGAGTATTTGAATAGTCAGTAAAGAAATTTTTTGTGTACTAGTGCTTCTTGTAAATGTACCTTATTATTTGTACACATAATTTCACTAATGTAATGGCCGTCAAATTAATGTCAATTCTGTGTTTTATCTTATCCAGAGAAATGAGAAACAAAACCTATCTTGTTCTGGTAATGGAAATAGAGCCAATAGTGCATGCACTTCAGCTGTGGGTCCCACCAGCCTCCTTATAAAACGACAACGTGAATTGGACTACAGGGAATACAGTAGCTGTGGGTTCATTATTATTATTATTATTATTATTATTATTATTATTATATATATATATATATATAGAATCTGGCTAATATGCTACCTGTAGCATAGACAGGTCTCCGTGCAACGGCTCCATATTTGAGTTTTTAAAATCCTAACGGTCGATCCGAACCGTTCAACATGATCTCCATATGAATATGTACTTGCAAACCAAATTTTACATTTTTTAGAATTTTTTTACTATTTTTTTAGATAGGTAGAAAAATCACTTGATCTGAAAATTCTGTACAATTTAGATCAAGTTTTTTCTACCTATCCAAAAAAAATAGTAAAAAATTCTAAAAAATGTAAAATTTGATTTGCAAGTACATATTCATATGGAGATCATGTTGAACGGTTCGGATTGACCGTTAGGATTTTAAAAGCTCAAATATTGAGCTGTTGCACGGAGGCCCTCTATTCTACATGTAGCACTGTAGCCAACTCCTATATATATATATATATATATATATATATATGAGATGGGCTATTGTACTTCGCAAAGTAAAACCCCCGTTTACTTCACGATCATATTTTCATTTTGAAAATTCAAACAACCGATCCGAACCGTTCAACATGTTCTAAACATTGAAATGTGTTTGGAGACTAAATTTTACATTTTTAGGAATTTTTTTACTATTTATTAAGCCACTTTGAAAATCGCTGATCCACTGTGAACAGTAAAAAACAGTAAAATTTTCTGGACCACCGGATCAGCGATTTTCAAAGTGGCTTAATAAATAGTAAAAAAATTCCAAAAAATGTAAAATTTCGTCTCCAACCACATTTCAATATTTAGAACATGTTGAACGGTTCGGATCGGTTGTTTGGATTTTCAAAATGAAAATATGAGCGTGAAGTAAACGGGGATTTTACTTCGCGAAGTACAATAGCCCATCTATATATATATATATATATATATATATATATATAGGGGCTGGCTACTATGCTTATATAAGCATATGCCCACATATGCTTATAACTCATTTTTGCTTTTCCAATGTTCAAATGGTCGATCCGACTGTTCATCTTGTTCTCCATATTAATATGTGCTTGGAGACTAAATTTTACATTTTTCTGAATTTTTTTTACTATTTATGAAGCCACTTTGAAAATTGCTGATCTGGGTGAACAGTAAAAACAGTGTTTCCAAAATTCTGGACCATATGATCAGCAATTTTCAACGTGGCTTAATAAATAGTAAAAAAATTCAGAAAAATGTAAAATTTGGTCTCCAAGCACATGTTAATATGGAGAACAAGATGAACGGTCGGATCGACCATTTGAACATTGGAAACGCAAAAATGCTTATTTAAGCATATGTGGGCATATGCTTATATAAGCATAATAGCCAAGCACTATATATATATATATATATATATATATATATATATATATATATATATATATATATATATATATATATATGAGGAGGGTTCCAATGCCTCCATTTTTTCATGCCTCCATCATGCCTCCATTTTTAAAACTTTAATAACTCAAAATTTAAAACTTAAAAGTCAAAATAAAACCGTTGGATATGATCTACATCATTATATCTATACACGTGTAAAAATTATGACATTTCAATTTTGTTTTGGTTGTCATCAAGAGCTTGTAAAAAACGTACTAATGTGGATAATTTCTAGACGTTGATTTTTCAACTTATTGATTCACATAAAAACAAAATCAAAATGTCATAATTTTTTATGAGCACATAGATAGTATGATATAGATCATATCCAACGGTTTTATTTTGACTTTTAAGTTTTAAATTTTGAGTTATTAAAGTTTTAAAAATGGAGGCATGGTGGAGGCATGAAAAATGGAGGCATTGGAACCCTCCTCTATATATATATAGAGAGAGAGATGTGCTATTGTACTTCGCGAAATAAAACCCCGTTTACTTCGGGCCATATTTTGTCATTTTGAAAATCCAAACAACCGATCCGAACCGTTCAACATGTTCTAAATATTGAAATGTGCTTGGAGACTAAATTTTACATTTTTTTACTATTTATTAAGCCACTCTGAAAATCGCTGATCCGGTGGTCCAGAAAATTTTACTGTTTTTTACTGTTCACAGTGGATCAGCGATTTTCAAAGTGGCTTAATAAATAGTAAAAAAATTCCAAAAAATGTAAAATTTAGTCTCCAAGCACATTTCAATATTTAGAACATGTTGAACGGTTCGGATCGGTTGTTTGGATTTTCAAAATAAAAACATGAGCGTGAAGTAAATGGGGGTTTTACTTCGCGAAGTACAATAGCCCATCTCTCTCTCTCTCTCTCTCTCTCTCTCTCTCTCTCTCTATATATATATATATATTATAAATTTGATAAGTAAACTCATCACTCGTGAAGTAGATCGGTTTCAACTGTTTGGATGTGTCGTTTGAAGCCAATCAGATGTGTTTTTGAATTAAGCTCACAAAGAAAATTGGTGAGCTTAAGAACACCCTAGTTCTACTCTCTCTATATATTTATATTGATTCTTTTGAATAGTATTCGTAAACATCGATCTAGAAATTAGGGCACATTAAATATTATAGTGGTATCCAAGTTAAGAAAGTACATCCTTTAATAATGCCAAAAGATAAAGAAGGAATGTAAATATCTCTTAAAGTTACCCAGGTATCATCTAACTACAGCTCTTTTGTCACAAATTTTCGTGACTTCTGAGTACTTTGATGAACAAATCTTTATGTAATTCTTAAGAAAAAATCATTGTAAATTTGACAGCTACATATAACATTTATATAGAGAAAAAAAATGTCTACACACATGCAACTTGTAGCTGCACAGAAAAGTTAGAAAAAAAAAATTGGGGAAGGTGCAAAATTATGCAGGACGCTGACACCATTTTGCAATTTAAATTCTTTGGATATATATATATATATAGTTGTACACCAGAATAATTTATATGGAGCATAAAAAGATTATTGACTAATGTTCTTTACTAATTTATTTGGATAATTGGATATATTTAATTTATATATAAAAAAAGCTATTTGAGAGAAACCTATGAGTAGGAATCACATTAATCATTTTTGTTTTTGTTGACAATCATATATGACAATTTTTAAAATCAATATTGAATTAATTAAAAATATTTTATATATTTTTCTTCAATTAGGGCCTTAACATTTTTTTTTTAGAGAA
Source organism: Carex parvula (assembly GCA_025461045.1). Classification (NCBI taxonomy): domain Eukaryota; kingdom Viridiplantae; phylum Streptophyta; class Magnoliopsida; order Poales; family Cyperaceae; genus Carex; species Carex parvula. The sequence goes on along the minus strand of JAJGRW010000208.1, from coordinate 276,256 downwards.
ACAAGAGGGTGAAGCCATCTATAGATGATTTCCTTCAGTGAGATTTGCTACCGTGGCTGAGCATATCGTGTGTGAAAGTATCGACAAATACACAACATTTTAAATCGATTGTTTGAACTTTAAAATTAAAATAATTAAGAATATGAGACACGAACTAGTCAAGAAAGATATGAGGCATGAACCCTGTCCGTTCTGTTCTTGAATTAGACTATTTAGGAAAATTGAATATTTCCTTATTTTAGAACCTTGGTTTTAACATCATTTTGAGCAAAATAATGAATACTAAATTAATGTGGATATGCAATCCGTATCTTCTCAGGTATCTGACTAAGTACAATAATGAATACTCGGTCACATCACCATCAATTAACGATAAGCAGTTGCTAATTAAATGCACATAAAAGTATGTTCAAAGCCCTTCCAAAATTCCAATACTATAAAAAAAGAGAACGGAGTAGGTCCGATACTCATCGGACCTACTTTTAGGTTCAACGAGCATAATGACAGTCCGATCTAATTTAAGATTTGTGTGCACGAAAATTGAAACAGACACGCATGGAGTTTAAAGCGTTCCACACGAATCTCAATATAAATCAAAGGTGATTAAACCCATCAAACCAAAGTAGATCCGATGTCAATCGGACATACTCTCAAGTGATAAAAGAAACAAACTAAAAATAGATGCACAAAGAAAAATAACAAATGTACAGCTCAATACCTTCGTCTAGAGATGATTTTCCCCCAAGTATATATCTAGCAGGGCTATGAGAAAAGTATCTAAATTGGGAATAAAAGAACTGCCTAAATTGGAAAGTATTAAGGATAAAATTAAAGATTAAAATAACTACCGAGGAATTTGTAGGTTGGAATGGAACGTGAGACACGTGCCATTTCCGCATATATTTTTCCTTGCGTTTTTATCTCTGTTTATTTGCACGCTCCCTTTCATTCACTTACCATAATTAACACAATATAACAAACATTCTCTGATTTCTTCTCCCTCAAAACCTAAACCCTTTCTGAGTCTCTTCCTCTCCTCTCTCTCTCTCTCTGTTCTCTGTGTGTGTCTCTCATGGCGACACAAATAACTGTTGATCTTATTACGAACAACGAAAGGGAGGTCGCCTCGATCCTCGTGGAGTTTCCCAACCTCTTTATGGAGATGCTTACCCAAGAGAGGGCTGAGCCGACAATTCCAAGAGAGCTGAAATCCCCTGTTTTACAAAACAAGATTAAAGAAGGACCGACGAGCCCTGTTACACCTCTCTGTCCTCCAAACAGCAGCAGCGAAGAGCAACTTGTGGCTCCACCCGCCAAGCCTATCAAAAAGAGAAAATCTTCTAAGAAAGAGGTAATTATTTCCTTCTTGTTTTAAAATTCGAATTTTGTTTCTGTATTGGCAAATTGGAGGTTAAATTAAATGATGCTTTCAATTGCAGCGGTTAATGGAAAAGAAAGAGGAAGTTACATTGCTATCCAAGGAGAAAGAGGATCTAACAAGGGTTAGTGTACATGTTCTTTCTATATATATATATATATATATATATATATATATAATTGTACTTTTCCGCATTTTTCTGAATTTTTCAGGTATAACATTTCGTGACCGTTTGTTCTATATGCCACGTTAACTTACCTTTCTTCTTCTTTTTTACTTCAGTTAGCTCTCTTTGCTAATTCGGGAAATAATTATTTTGCAATAATTCAGGAATTTCTCGAGCTGCAGGAGAAATGCTGGAGTCTAAAGGCGATGAATTTTTATTTGAAAGATACAAGATCCAAGGTAAATTATATATGTTGTATATATTCTCACAATTTTTCTAATAATTCCACAAGTTGTTGAATAATTACTTATGGAGATGCCTTCTCAACAGCTAAAACCGGTGGGCATCAAGATGACAACAGACAAGAGCTCTCTTAACTTTAAAATAAAGCTGGCTCCACTGCCACAGCCTCCGCCTCCGCTCATTCCAACGGCGATTGAAAAGCCAAAAAGGGAGTTCAACCTAAATGCAGTGGTGTCATCATTGACGTGTGATCAGTTCTATCGAGAAGAGAAGGCTGCCAAGGCAGCACAGGCCAGGAAGCGGCGTATGGAGATAATGCAGGGGAAGAGAACATCACCTGCCCGCAAGCGGCCACGTGTCCAGTGATTAGGACAAATAGGGCACATCGGACATGCATGGCAATGTATTAGGATTTTTTTTTTTCTTCCCTTTCTTCAGTTCTGTTTATTCAGGATTTTTTTATCAGTATAGGGTTTAGGGTTTAGGGTTTAGCGTTTAGGTTTAGGGTGTAGAGTACATTTTTTTTATTATTCAAGCATGTGGATGTAGAAGAAACAAGTTAATACACTTGATTGTTAATTTGTTATCGTAAATATTAATTCAGGCTTGTTGAGTCTCTTTCTCCAAAACACAAATTAATACATTCTACAATCACATTCCCAATTTTTCCTTCTTTGATTGCCTCATACACCTTCTCAATATATTCAACTGAAGCTCACCTTCTTCTCTCCGGTTAACATCTTGGTATGGACCTCGTCCCTAATTAACAAACCGGTACACCCGATACGTCTTGCACCTTTTTCTCATCCCGACATCACAATCACCTTTTGCAATCCTCTCTTCGACTTCCTCCAATCCCTCTCTTAGCTCCTGTTGAAATTTTGCTACCATTTTAGTTAAGCACCTCGATGCCATCTCCGCTACCTTCCTGTGCCTTCTGTACCATAACATCTCTCAGTTGTGATACTAGTTTGTTGCCCGGGTTAGCCAGTTCATCAATGTAGGAAAGCACTGGTTGTCTATCCACCACTTGTACCAACTCTTCCTTGCAAGCTTAAAAGTGGATCCTCATGAAGGGAGACCTGTTAATTGTATAAAATGCAAAGTCACTGTATTGAAATATTCAAAATCACTGTATAAACTACCAATTACTTTTGGTTGTGTTAAATAACACTGGAAATATTATTTTCTTAACATGCCAATGATGGATTAAGGATGCAAAATTGAAAATGCAATAAAGGCTTATAATTATGCTGAAGAAGTAATTCGTAGTTTAACAATTCCAATATGTCTGAACAGCGTGCGATTGCCGTGATAGAGTGCATTGTGCTCATCAAGAGTTTACAAAACAACAACTTCGCAGCCTCTGCAAAGGTTTTAAAAAAAGAGAGAGAGAGTTTACAAAACAAGGGTGCCAATCTTGACTAAGTACTGATATCAGGTGAGTAAAGGAAATACCAGAATTGGTAACAACTGTTACCTATTTAAAGAGCTCTTGACTTGCCACACTTTACCACTGCCTAGTGAAGCACTCTGCACTGAAGTGCAAACACTTGGTCACCCAATTTTGTGTAATCTTGCAAATTTACAAATAAAAAGAGGATTCACTAATTTGATTATTTCATTGAACACATGATCTGAGTCAAGTTTGTCTCCTGGTTTGGTGCACACTGGGTAGGTTAGAAGTTAGAAACCTTCTGTCTGGTTAAAAAGACAAGCAAACAAAGCGACTGAACTCTACAAAAGAGAAACAGAAATTAATAAAATAGTTTATTCAAGCATATATATAGTTCAGCTGGACATAATACTTCCACCAAAAAAAAGAAATAGCCGTGTTCATGAACCAATATATCTTAAATAATTACCAGTGAAAAAAAGAAATGCAATTCTAAGAAGAAAAGACAATACAAACATGAATTTACAAAGCTAATGCCATATTAAGAACTTTGATATATTATAAAGTAAACTTTCTTCGAAAACCCATTTAAAAGAAAAAATTTGTACAGCTTAGAAGACAATTTTATTTCTTTTTCTTGTCCTTTCCAACCGGCTGGGCATATGCAGTTCCCTGAATAATTTAAAAAAAGAAGAAGAAGAAATTTAGAATACTACAATCAGTAAATTAAAGAACTAAAAGTTCTTAACAAATTAGAAAATTCATACATGCCTCCAACCACTCATCCATTTTGGTTTCAGTCTGTCTCGGACCAACTTCGATCTTAGGCATCTTTTTCATTTTCTAAGATAAAATGGAGCACAAAGAACCCTTTAGCTTTTTATCAAAAAATGGGTTTGGTGTAGAGCTAAATCAGTCTTGAGATCCACCAAATATGACAGTCTATCGAGGTACAGGTACGGTACCGGTACAACCACCTAAGCAAAGATCCAGTTTCCCATTTTACTATTCTGCTTGGTTTCAGTTAGCAACACCAGTATGGCTGTAGCAAATAACTGTGGTGTTGACATTGGGGCCAATTAGTTGATTTGAAGATCTTTTGTTACAATATTACTAGCAATTTACAGTCAAGGGACCTTTTGTAAATTATTTGGGTCAATTGACCCCACATTTTCATATGGGGCTCCCTCACAGGAATAGAGATACCTTTGAATAATGTTGCATCCGGCTATAAAACCACAACCCCAAAAGGCCAACTAAGGCGGCCCCAAGTGTGAATAGAAAAACAAATTCTGTGGTGAGAAAGCCTTCTGATTCGACCACTTCAATAGTTCCTTTATAAAAGACACTCTGTACCATCTCTGTACTAGTATTATCAATAACTGTTACTGTTAGTGTTAGACTAACTAAATTATGGTTGGGTTTTTATAGGCTGTTTTTTTTTGCCAAACTTTGCAAGAATGCCATTCATATTGATTTTCTGCACCAGTTTGAAGAGAAAGAAAAAAAAAAAAAAAGGAAAATTAGTATTATACCCGTAACAATTTGCTCAAATAGAAAGTATAGGGAAATGTTGCCTGAGCAGAGACAGGAACAGTTGCATCGGTGAAGGCCTGTTCAAGTTCATAAAATTATAAACATTCAATCTATTATCCAAACTGTGCAACTAAATTATGCTCCTAGGTAGAGTGGGAAAAATGGCACGCCGGAGCCGGCTCCGTCACGGAACGGCACGGCTACGGCACGGAACGGCACGGCACGCGTACCATTCGCGTGCCGTGACTCGCGTGTCCTGTGCTGTGACCATTCGCGTGCCGTGCCCATCTTTTGAAACTTTGGCACGGCACGGCACGGCATGTGAAAAATTTAGTCACGGCACGGCACGGCACGGCACGTAGTCACGCGAGTCACGTGTAATTAGGACCATTAAATATTATTTTAATAGTGAATCTTGAATAAACTAATCTAAATTATGATTAACTAGTCGCGTGAGTCACGCGAGTCACGTATGGTTATGGCACGTTTAGGCACCGCGTGACTCACGTGGCGTGACCATTCGCGTTCCGTGACCACCCATTGACATTTTGGTCACGACACGGCACGGCACGTAAAAAATTAACTTGGTCACGGCACGGCACGGCACGAGACCAAAGTCACGGCGTGTTAGTCACGGCACGGCACGGCACGGCACGGCACGTTTTTCCCACTCTACTCCTAGGTATAGATATTGTTTCAAAAAGAAAAGAAAAGAAAAGATAAAAAGGTTGGGCTGCCAGAATTTCAGTACCATTCATGTCATGAGATTGGCATATTATGTTTGGGTCTAATCAGTAAAGTACAAAACACAATATTTTTATAATTTCAATAATGGGAATTGATATGATTGATCTTTGACATTTCTGCATTTTGAACAAAAATGTTATTCATTTCATAATGTTGGATGAACATATTGGAAAAGTTTAGGATTTTTTGTCTAGGATTGAAGTTGGTTAAACATAAGATTGCAATTTGGAAGGATTTAAACGGTTTGGATTTGTCGTTTGAAATCAATCTGATAGATTTTAGAGTTGAATTCACAAAGAAGCTTGGTGAACTTAATTAGGAACACCCTAGTTCTACTCAAAGAATATAAATTTATGGTTTAAATGAATTATTTATCAAATTTGATGTAATTTGGGAATTGTTTAATTGTCGAATAAATCTTAGTCGTGGATTTCCAAAATGCATCATATTCAACTTATTTGAAAACATACAATATGTAATTTGGTTTTATCCATGTCGATAAGATATCGTTTATTATCATGATTACAAGTGACTTTCTTGTCATGATTGTCTATCATTGTAGGAATACTTCAACAAAAATTCTTCTCTAGAGGTGCATTTGGATGCAACCTCAGAAATAGCAAGAATAGCTCTAACCTGAAATTAGCGCTATTCCATTATTTGGATGGGTTAGCAAGAACAGCGCTAATTCCAAAAATAACTCTATTTTTAGAGTGATCTAAACGTAGAATAGTGAAGAATAGTCACTAACCCAATAACAGTGCTAACCCCATGTTATTCTTGACGATCCAAACACACCCCTAGAAGAATGCAAGCCTGGACAGGGCATAAATCTTTTTAAATTGTTAGTGATGTCTTTTACACAACCCTAAAAAGTAAAAACTCTGTGCAAAGCTGCAAATTAAATATTTTTGAATAAGCATCTCTTCTTCCCACCTAACTTTCACCCAGATGTAGATCAAATTTGGGATTGATTTAAGTTTGCTTAAAATCACTTCATAACTCGAAGTACAAGAGTCAAACATCTAGTTAATAATAATTTCCAATTATTCTAGATAGCATGAAGTACTTGCCGTTTTATTTTAAAAAAATTGGGACTAAACCTCACTGAGTCTGAATCTGCTGTGATTCCGAGAGGGATCGCAGGATCCTAAAATTCCTAAATCAACGGTTCAAATTTTTTCATGCACGGATCTCGGAAACGTTCTCAGAAAAGTAAATTTTTATGCACGCATCTTGAGAAAGACCAACAGTTGAGATCGAATCACAGGGTCCTGTGATTCTCCGAGAATCATAGCAGATTTAGTTTCCACTAATGAAGGAGAAAGAGTAAAACATAACTAACAGAGAGCTCATCTCATAAACTAATGAGAGAACATTAGGTCTAGAACAAATTTATGCAGATTACATGGAAACAAATAACATGATTCCAGAATTAATAAAAGTTCCATCGGAATATCTCTAATGACAAGACGTGCACACAGCCTCTCCTAATTAAGCTCCTCTCAGCTTATCTACAAACAGAGACAGTAGAGCCTCTGTTATTCCTGAGAGAAAAGAATTTGACAGTAATTTATGTACCAAATGATCTGATAAGTTCCAGCTAAAAATTAGGGTCATTTAAGGCCATAAACTTGAACTGCTCATTCATCGCAACAAGTTGTGACTCTTTCTGATCTAATTGGGCTCTTAATCGCACATTCTCTTCAAACAGCTTCTGCGCCTCGGCCTCTTTCTGAGCTTTCTCATTCTCCAGTTGAGAATTCTTAGCCATCATCCTGTATTCATTAACATATCACATGAAATATATAAGAACTGTGAATCTACATTTCAGTAGGTATGTTACTGGCATACAACTTGTGACCAAAAGATCTTGCAAGTTGAAAACTCTTGTTTCTGAACCTAAAGCTAAAAGTAAGTCTTCTTAAAGCTCAGTTAAAAGTTTATAAGAGTGCTAACAAAGGAATATAGCTGCATTAATATTAACTCAGAGAATAATTCTAGTATCAATCTATCAAATACTGATTTATTAAAATATAACTCAAAAATGCCAGTCATTATTATAAAAACAATCAAATTCTGGGTCACAATTGATATGTAAATGTAAGCGAATTATTTTGCAAAATATTGTCATTTTTTTCTTGCTTAGCATTAAGTAGAAGTTTTTCAGAGATATCAGCCATGTGGAAAATAACTAAAAAGCCTATGAACGGTACAGTGCTACTCCATTTTATGTTAAAGCTACAAGTCAGGACCAATACTTCTCAACCTACCCGAACACCCTTTGTAAAGGGTGGAAATGATGACCTGACCTGACCCATTTTTTGTCTGACCAATAGTTTAAGGGTCAGGTTCCACCTCATCTAATCTGCTGTGTATTAAGTCGGGTCAGGCCATGACTCATTTAACCCGATAGGTCACGTCACAAATCTAAACACTAGATGCGGTCCAATCAGGTTGAGCTAGGTTGGGTTGAAGTGACAAAAGAATTTAAAATATATCACGTCTGACAAGACAGGTCAGATGCGGGTCTAGTCAGGTCTGGCCGGGTCTGACCCATTTATGAAAAATAATAAAAAATCTATGATGCAACCGATAATAAAATTTTGCCACCCCTACTTGGATCACTCAGATACTAGCATACTTCAATAATGTTTTGATAACCTTTTCCTTTTTTAAAAATTAACTTAGATTTTAAGCCTGGATCAGAGATCCTCTTGATGGGTTATGCATCAAAATTCAACCATCTACTCATGAAAAGAAAAGAATAATTGAAGAAACCTGTCAAAAAGTTTCTCAGCAGTCTGAAGCTGCTTCTCAGATGACAGGATGCTCTCCCTGGCACTGATCAGTGTGCCGACATATGACCGCAGAGACTCGAAATCCTGTTTAACACGTGACAGTTCAGCCTCATTCTCGGCTGCACGCTGTCTCTGACGCGAAGTCTCCAACACCATCTCCTCCACCCGGCTCCGCATCTCATTTAACAAGGTATTTGTCCCAACAGCAAACCTTTTTTTTTTTTTTGTGAAACAAAAGAAGTTATACTGAAATAAATCCCAGAGGTAAAATGTAATGCGTGTAAAGAGAAACAAATTCCCCCACAGAAAAATTTAGTTCAGTGTATTTGCTTAAATGGGCTCATGCTAAGTGTCTGTTAATAAGCTGAAAAAGGTGTATCAGGGGCAGAATTTAGCTCTGGAATAACTTATTAGTCTAAACATAGAATAATATAAACAAACACTTTCTTAACCAGCCTAAATTCTTTTATAGCTGTGTCAGTTCACATATCAGAGTAGCAGGTGCTAACTTGGAATATTACCAGGCCATGATTATGAACTAATTTGCTCCCATTAATACTGTTGCATATAATAGGGATTGTTTCATAGTTAAAAAAAGAACAAAAGAAAAAAAAGAACAATTGTTAACAAACCTCTCCATCTCCTCAACCCGAGCTGACATGCACTCAATCTGCACTGTTTTTGTCTTTATCTCTTCTAACCCTAACCTCACCTTTTCCTTCTCTGTCCTAGTCTCAGACTCTGCAATAACAACCCGCTCCACCAGTGTCTCCATAACATCAGTCACAATACGCACTGATTTCAAAATATCGTCCATGGCACCATCATTACTACTGCTCATTCCTAGGGTATTTTTTTCGTCAAGAGATGCAATTTTTTTCGACAAATCAGGCAAGGGGATACCATTTTTATCAACTAGGCCAATGCCTTGGTGTTTAATCTCACATGATGTGTGTGCAAAATGTGGAATTTCTATTATTCTAGCCTTAGATTTTAGACAGTTTAAAAGAGTGGCTATGGTCTTCACCCGGCACCGGAGGTGCTCAAGTTCCCTTCTTGAATCTTCATCAGAGGTTGCCACGGTGGCGAGCTTTTCATGCAATATGTTGACTTGACATTGTTGGTTCTCCAGTTGACCTATCCATTCGGTATGATTTAATTTGTTCTCCATTAACCCTATTGTTGACGAAGTTAACTGTTAATTCAGAGAAAAGATACAAGTTGAGAGCATGATAGGACAAGCATTTATTATATCAAAGAAAGAAAAAAGTTGCGATTGAATCTAAATTATGGAGCTTTTCAGTAATGCTTTCCGATGCAGAAATACATGATAGTACAGCGCAAGAGCGGTAATCTATGTGGTGCTTAAATGAGCTCTCCTATTTTTTCAATGTTGTACAACTGGTACAGAAATGTTTCGTACGATATACTGTACCAGAAGAAGAATGCTGAGCACAAGAAATTGGTATGTACAAAGACATGAGTACCTGCCAGGACAGCACAATAGCTAGAAATTGTATATCTCACACAAGTTCCCTACTTTATGTGTTCATGTAAAGGACAATTGATAAATCGAAATGTTTTAACAATAAAAACATGCCAGTAAGTAGATGCACCGACCTACAAAGATGGACAAGTACTAGGGTACTGAAATGATAGTATGCAACTATAATTTAATATATGGTTAACTTGAATTCTTTAAACAATGAAGCAGTAATTAATCGTTCTTAAGAACTGCCAAGTAGTTCAATTTGAAATTTGACTAAAATAATCTCTGATAAAGCAATACTTCTGTTGAGAAGATCTAAACCTATGACAAATTTGATATATATGTTCTCTAAATTACAGTAAGAACTTGAAGAACTACACAGCAGATAATGGAGACTCAAAATAAAAAATTCTTGCGTTACAAAAGTTCAATTAAACTCTCTCCAATTGAAGTGAGTATCAAAACCGCACAATTAAATCAAAGGAAAAAAAAAAAAAAGGTGCACGAGTAGATTGAAACAAACCTTATTATTCGATCTGCGATGCGAAAAGATCGATTATTAGGGTTTGTCTATTGGGTGCCTTCGATTTTAATGAAGATAGAAGAAAAGCCGCCTTGGTCCACCCATCTCCATTTCCCTTTGCTTTCGCGTTTATTTTATTTGCTTTTCTACTTTTTCTATTTCTCTATTTCTCCCTCGTCGCTTTTAATTGATTTATGTCATCGACCTTTTGATATTGCGTCTGTTCTAATCAGGTTTGGTGATTGGTCCCCAGGAGGAGACACTGAAAATTGGGTCCCGCAGCGAATAGACCAGTCCCTGTGGGAACCGCATTGTCCCCCGAATTCATATTACGTAAGGTACCTCAAGTTTTGAATTTGAATCCGATCCGTTAGTTATATACTAGCACGAATTTTAAAGGATCCGTGCATTATAGGTTTGGCTCGGATTTGTCCTGATTCTGATCGGACGGTTAGGATTGAATTAATGAATTATTTCAGAGGATCCGGACTCATTCTCCCCAACCAGTATCATCATTAGATTTTAGTCGACCAGAAGGTCCAGAATTGACACAACTTCTCCATTTCAGATATCTCATTATCTCCAGTCCACTGGAGACTGGATGCGAGAGGCCGGCCCATAAACACCTCAAATGGGTTTTATTACAGTTCCATTTAATTTTGTGGTACACATAGGCCCAATATCAAGCCCAATAACTAATTGTGCAAATTAGAAAGAAGAGAATAATATAAAAAAAATGATGTCGGTTCCTCTAATCCTCTTGCTTGCAAGTTTAACCAAATCATAAATAATGCAACTTCTTCAGAGAAATAAACCATGCACGTCGAATTCCATTGTTTTGGAACCAATGTACTTTTATTTTTATTCAAATACACATTCGTCCAGTTCAGTCGTCTCCGTATTTTTGGGATACAAGTTATATTATTTTCCGTATGTTCCGGCTGATAAATTTTTATATATTAGCTGTTAAATTTCGGGTCCAGAAATAATTTGCCGATTTTTTTATTAATACCCTAATTTTTTTTTAAAAAAAACTGTCCTCGGTTTTTTAAAAATTTGAAATATGTCCTGACCGCCCCACTATAGGGCGGTCCACTTCAAAAGTCGACCGCCCTATGGTGGGGCGGTTGGCTATGATTTTTTTTTAGAGTTCCTTTAGTATGTATAGAATGATTTCGGTCTCACTGCTTTTATAATTTCTATTTTTTTTCTCTCTTTTTGGATAATCTTATTGTTTGATTTTGGTCTATGTTGGTCTCACAGTAAATATGATACAATCTGATCCAAAATTCATTAAGAATAAGTAAATAAATAAATATTATTTGAGTTATTTCAAAGCTAAATGTATAATGTACATTCAATTTGAAATCCGAATGTATCTGTCTAAAATAGCTCAAACTAAGAGGGGACTAACTTTGGTCAAACTTTGATCGACCATAACTTTTTGTAGGAAACTCTGTTTTGAGCGTTCGACAACTTTTCGGAAATATTGGTAGGAGGAGATATGAATTTTCAAGATAAATTAAGGTTTACTTTACAAAATGTCCCACGCACTCAGAATTGCAAAAAAAAAAAAAAAAAACACCATTTAGGGCCTCAAAACTACAATTGAAGTTTCTGAAAAATAACGGTAAGTCAAAAACCTATTTTATAAATTTCAAATTTCGATCTAAGTAGCTCAGTAAATTAGTTATATATTGAATTTGTAGAATACCAACTTTTACTATTTTTGAAATTTTTTACTATTTTTTATGATTTATGAAAGATGACAAAAAATGACTTAAAAATAAAAAAAAATTGCTAATATTTTATGAAAGAGAACAAGAGTATATTTTCTTGTTATATGGGTTCTATACAATATCTAAGTTTCAGCTCTAGTTTCACATATATATATTTTCTTTGTCATATATTCTATTTACAAAATCAAAGAATAAGAGTATCCAAAAAGAGAGAAAAAAAGAAAAAAATCATAGCAGCAGTGAGACCAAATTACTGTTAGTGTATATATTTAAAAAAAGGGAATCGCAAAAAGACAAATGGAAGAGCCTCAAAACTTAAGTTGAAGTTTCCGATTAAGTTTTTCATTTCTAATTTTTTATTTTTTTATCACTTACAGTCATTTAGTTTATTGTTTTCAATTACAATCCACTTCAGAAGAGAACGGTTAGGGCAGTTTTCAAAATATACAAAAAAAAATCTGAGGGCATTTTGTTAATTTTTATTTAATTGAGGGTATTAATAAAAAAATTGGACTAATTTGGGTTCAAACTGGCTTGAGAAAAATCCCTAATTGTTCTTAATTGTTATGGGTCAATTTGTGTTGAAAATTCAAAACTTAGATAAATGCAAATGTTTAATTTCTGAAGTTATAGCGATTAACTAGGAGTTACAATAAATTGTAGCTTAGATGTAGTTGCAATAATGTGTAGAAATATGAGAAAGTTGTTGGAAAAATATATTAATGGCATTGAATTAGTTGACAAACTATTTAACCATGAAATTTATCATTATTTGTGAAATAAAATTTGCAAAAATCAAATTATAATTTCAGTCATGGCTCATGAAACAAACGAAAATATGTTTACAAGCAGTGAAATTATATAAAGCATTTAAATAATATCATACGGTAGTTTCATGTGTTATTTAGATTAAGATTGAATTAAGGCAAAAACCTAAGGAAGAGAGGTTGGTCCATCACAAATATGTGCGTCATATGTCGCCAAGATGCAGAAACAACGCGCCACATGCAGGGGCGGACCCACATAGTCTCGGGGGGGGGGGGGGGCAGCTGCCCCTTCTGGATTTTGAGTTGTAGTGGAGATCTATCGGTCCTGACCGACTTTGTCCCTCCTGAATTTTTTTTGCCCCCCCCCCCTTTGGATGTTTGATTTGTGATTCAGATTAAATTTAGAGTTAAAATTGAAATAAATTTGTTGAATTTTGATTGGTAATTAGAATTATAAGTTACAGTATCATAAATTACAAGTCAAAGCATTGGAAAGTATAAGTTAAAGCATTATTTTTTATCGAGTACCCAATTAATTAATGGATTTAAATCCAATTAGCTATTTAAATCCGATTCGATATTTTTTTGCCCCTAACGAAAATCCTGATCCGCCCCTGACCACATGGTCGGACAGTGCCCATTTGGAGTGGAAATATATAAACGAATGGATATGGCTACGGAAATGAGGACCCAACCGATATATGCTATTTTGCGACAGGAGCATAACAAAAAGGCAAGAGGAACCCTACTTGTGACGATGTTTGTCATTTGGAGGGAAATATGTACTCGTATTTTCAGAGACACAGACAAGACCCACGAACAACTGATAGAGGAAGTAGCACAATTATTGCACAGATGCAGTGACTCGACAAGAGAATTTTGACCTACCAATAATTTTCGTTATTTTAATTTCTCTTTTACTTACTGTTTTAGCATCTTTAATTTCTTTTGCTCAAGCTTGTTTGGATTTTTATGTTTTTCTTTCATCTTGCAACTACAAAATTTTTATAATCGCAATTATCAATTAAATATAAACTAGACTCTTATTTTTCCTCAAAAAAGAAGAAGGCAGAAACACATTGAAAACACTGACCTACACTTTTACAATCTTATAATAAGTAGCCCTGATTTTTTGGGTCCTAGCCGTCCGATTTAACGAACATAATAAGATTAACTCATTGAAATCTCACACATATTAATTTAGCTTAAACAATCGTGTCATTAATTTATGACATGTCTTCCATCTGAATCACAGAATGTTCGATATTTTGGAAGAACTGAAATGGGAGAATTGTTTTCAATAATTTTGGATACAGATTGGATATTAGACGGATAAGAATACATATCGAATATTTATTTAATTATAATAGTGAATAACATTATTCTTTTCATAATATATATTAAACTATATAGTATATATGTAATATTTGAATACAAATAATTAATATTTAAGACCATATATATATCCGAATTGATATTCGGATATTCAGATATCGGATATTTGTATCTATTATTTTAATACGGATTGAATACGAATCGGATATTATCCGCTCGTTTGCACCTCTAGCTAGGATTATATCCTACCAAGTTATTTTTTCGATTTCAAAGTTCAAATAGTTTATTTGAAGATTTCAACATATTTTTCATATTAAAATGTGCGTGGAGACCAAATTTTACATTTTTTTGAATTTTTTTTACTATTTTTATAGAATTTGTGATAATCATTGTTTTTCGGAATTTTTTATTATATTTTTTTACCATATGGAAACAGAGATTTTTATAAAATTCTAAAAAAATAGTAAACTTTCTTCAAAAAAATGTAAAATTAGGTTTTCAATCACATTTTAATATATTGAGCATTTTAGATTGACTATGCAAACTTTAAATCGCAAAAATAACTTAGTAGGATACAGTTCTCTGTCCTACCAATATAAGCTTAGCCGTCCTAAAATGTTATTGTAAATTTTATTTATCCTCTTTTATCTTCACCTGTCTTTACTTTTTTTCTCATATTTTTTTTTACTATATATTTTCGTAACTTATATATTTTTTTAAGGAAAATTATTGGTTGACAATTTTTTTTTTTTTGAAATTTCATGGCAGATACTGCATTGGTTGACAATTGTCAAATGACTTTTGAAAAGAAATTTAATGAAATCACCTCTAATATTGTTATAATGTTTTTCAAAACCAATTTTGTGTTAGAATTCGGAAATAATAGCAGATACGAATTCCTCTGCTTCAACCCAAAATTTATTGTAGTTTTCTGAACATATACATTCAACCTTCCCTAGCTATATATCATCAATTCTCACAATAACAAAAAATAAGAAAGAAATAATACAAAAAAAAAAATGAATAGAATTGCTTTGCTTCAGCTACAAATTAATCATGCTCCCATGCCTGAGAAATTGCATTTTAAGCAAAAAAGATACGCACACTTTAAAAAATGTAGGTGTTAATATTACAAATAACATTTAATAGAATACCATATGAAATATATATATATATATATATATATATATATATATATATATATATAATTTTATTTAATGCATAAGCTTTATATCATATGCCATTTCATAGGTTCTAAGATGATGCAAAACCACATATATATATATATATATATATATATATATATATATATATATATATATATAGAGTAGAACTAGGGTGCTCCTAAGCTCACCAAGCCCTTCCGTGAGCGCGACTCTAAAACCTATCAAATTGACTTCAAATGATATTTTCAAACCGTTAGATGTTCAATCTATATTAAAATGTGCTTGGAGACCAAATTTTACATTTTTTGGAATTTTTTTACTATTTATTAAGATGGTTTGAAAATCGCTGTTTTCCAATGGTGCAGAATTTTAATAAAAACAGCGATTTTCAAACCATCTTAATAAATAGTAAAAAAATTTCAAAAAATGTAAAATTTGGTCCAAGCACATTTTAATATAGATTGAACATCTAACAGTTTGAAAATATCGTTTGAAGTCAATTCGATAGGTTTTAGAGTCGCGCTCACGAAGGACTTGGTGAGCTTAGGAGCACCCTAGTTCTACTCTATATATATATATATATATATATATATATATATATATATATATGAGATTGGCTAATGTACTAACGTTCGAAGTTCTAACGGGTCGTTTTTGCAATTTCAAAATCCAAACAACTCATCCGAACCGTTCAACATGTTCTCTATATTGAAATGTGCTTGGAAACCAAATTTTACATTTTTTGGAATTTTTTTGCTATTTATTAAGCCACTTTGAAAATTCTGATCCGGTGGTCCAAAAAATTTTGCTGTTTTTTACTGTTCACCGTTGGATCAGAAACTTTCAAAGTGGCTTAATAAATAGCAAAAAAATTCCAAAAAATGTAAAATTTGGTCTCCAAGCACATTTCAATATAGAGAACATGTTGAACGGTTCGGATGGGTTGTTTGGATTTTGAAATTGCAAAAACGACCCGTTAGAACTTCGGCCGAAGTTCTAACGTTATTATATTAGCCAATCTATATATATATATATATATATATATATATATATATATATATATATATATATAATTATATATATTTCCGTCCGACGTCAACGCCAATTTATTCCAAGTTTCTGACATTTTCAATTGAACTAGGGGCATTTCCGTAATTTCACGAGTTCTTCCTCGGATGTGCTGGCCAATATTAAAACTATACCGTCTACTGGATTCATGCCATGCCACTAACCAGGTATCTTCAAAGGAAGCCTGATTTTGTTATAAAACAGCATCATACACACCAGAGACTTAATACATATATAGAAGACGATTAATGGGGGCAGCATCGAAGGGTTGCTTTTTCCGGTTGGTGGTGTTGCCGGTGGTGCTTGTATTGATTGCAGCCGCGATCCTTTTCTTCATTAAAAACAAGGTGCATCCGTCGCCGGCACCGTCTATACCGTCTGTGCCTGACGTGGACAGATACGGGACTGCACTATCTGCTTCTCTTCAGTTCTTACAAATCCAAAAAGGTACCTATAAACCATGTTTTTGTATCCTCTTTGTTTATATATGTGCTAACTTATGTCTCTGTTTACTGGCATTGTTCATAACCCCTTTTTCTTACAAGTAAGAATTATGTTTTTTTAAGTTTATGAATTCCTACCAAAAATATTGAAATTGGGAAACCTAATAATTCATTAAAAGCTAATAAGTTACAAATCGAAAGCAGGAAAAAGCAAAACCCATTGAAAAATTCAACCGTGTCTTTGCATATTTAATACTCTTTGACAAAATGTAAACCCATAGAAAAATTCAGCTACTATCAATATAAATAGTGTTTTATTGTTTCTTTTTGTAGTGAACATTAATCATTGATTGGTATTTACCTCTACTATTAATCAATTAATCATACACCATTTTGATTAATTCTCAACATGAAAAGGTAAAATAAATCTAAAGCACCTAACCAAAATTTCCATTGTTTTCAATGATTAAGCGGGAAGATTGGTGAACAACCAAATACCATGGAGAGGCGACTCGGCATGGGAGGATGGAAAAGAGGCAGGACTCGACTTGTCAAAGGGTTTGTATGATGCTGGGGACCACATGAAATTCGGGTTACCGATGGCCTTCACTGCCACGATTTTGTCGTGGACTATCCTAGAGTATGACGACCAGCTGGTCAGAGACGCGAAGCGTAATCTTGCAACTGACGGCCTCCGATGGATCACTGATTATCTTGTTAAGGCACATTCGGCTGATAATGTGCTCTGTATTCAGGTACAATTTGAGGCTCAACTTCTTATTTCTTTTATCCTTTCAACTTCTTCTTGGTTTTTTTGTAGTAGAAAAGCCATCTTTGAAGTAAAAAGCCTAACTCAATGAATTTAAGCAAAATTGGGTTTTGTAGAAGCTGCAGTAATTGCACAACTGTAGGTTAACTCAGTTTGATTGCAAATCAGCCCTTCATTTCGGTACAACTTAAAAACCATCTATTCTTTTTTTTTTTTTTTTTTGGATTTTCCAGGTAGGCGATCCAAAGATGGACCACTTTTGCTGGGACAGACCTGAGTCAATGATGGAGCCACGGCCTCTCCTTTTCATCAACAAGACAAGTCCAGGATCTGATGTGGCCGGTGAAACAGCGGCCGCTCTTGCAGCTGCCTCACTCGTCTTCAAATCATCTGACCCCACCTACTCCGACTCCCTCCTTAAGCATGCACAACAACTGTTTGAGTTCGCTGACAATTATACTGGCATTTATAGTGTTACTTTTCCTGACCTTGCGAAATACTATAACTCCACTGATTACCACGATGAGTTATTGTGGGCTGCTGCTTGGCTGTACCATGCGACTGGAGACCTGAAATATTTGAATTATGCCACAGATAATGGACAAAAATTTAAGGGTTATGGGGACCCCACCTACTTCAGCTGGGATGACAAGCGCGCTGGCACACAGGTATGTTACAGAGATGAAGGTTTTTGTCATTCTGTACTGGTACTGGTGTTATAATTACACACCAGTATTGGTACAAGAGCACCCAAAGGTACAAATCAACCACAGAAGTACAAAATGATTGGCCAGCTTCTTTTTCTTTTGTTGAATATACCAGTATACCACTGTCCAAGACAACGCCAGGCCAGAACCATAATGCATTGTCTATACAAATTTTATATTAAAAATGACTGGTATCACATCACTTGTTACCTACAACTACTTGTCTGTACAAAATAATCCGATTTATCTCAATTCATTTCATATTTTCCCACTTAGATAGACAATTTGTGAATACAGAAGGATGAAAATTCCTGTGGGGGAGGGGGGCTTTGTCATTCCAAGCTTTTATCGCCACTAAAGTGAACCAACAATTGGCAAATATATATAATGACTGAAGTACCATTTGTGATGTTTTCTGGACTTGAGAACAAATACAATTCTTCTTGGCAGGTTCTTTTATCAAGGGTACGCTACTTTTCTTCAGGCTCGTTACCAAATAATATAAACACAGTTCTTGATAGTTATCGAACTGCCGCTGAACGTGTCATGTGCATTCTTGTGCCGGGGTCCCCCTATTCTACTACTGATAGAACACCAGGTACTTCCTCCCCCCAAAAAAAAAATTAATACAAAAGGAGAAATGTAAGTCTATAGAGCCAACAATCTATAGGTCTAAGCCTCTTAATCAAAAGTTATCACAGCTTACACACAAAACAAAAACCACATAAAACCAGAAAACGAAAAATGAAGCAAACCTCATATCTGCAAATACCATATTTATAATTTATAATATACACTATCCTATATATCTTAGCTAAAATAGAATGCCATTTTTATTCAGGGGGTTTGGTTTGGATTCAAGAATGGAATTCACTTCAGCACCCGGTGGCTGGTTCATTTCTAGCCGCAATCTACAGCAATTACATGGCCACAACACAAAAAACTGCTATTTCATGCGATACGAAGACATTTACGGCAGCCGATTTACGTAATTTCGCAAAATCTCAGGTAAGAACCCACAAAATATCAGAGGTTACCCAGCAACCAGTTTCTGGTACACGCCATTAGTATGTCTAGGACCAGGTCTGATCATTATACAATACAAAATAGATATTGTGTAAAAGAACCCTGCACAGGACTGATCAGCATATATATAGCAAAATAGTAATGATCGCACTGCGGAACCTGACACGTACAGCATCAAGCTGGTGCTGTACAACTACAAGTTTCATTTTTGCTTGTGATTCTGTGGCAAAACAAGTTCTTAAGCTTTAAAACAAAATTCTATTTAGTTGTTCAAGTAAACAGCAGATAAACAGAGACTCCATGTAAATCCTTCACAGGTTTAGCCATTTAGGGTACTTGCTAGATGGTACTCGTCAATATACTGAAAATTATTACATTATCATAACTCTGTTTATTTTCCACTAGGCTAACTACATATTAGGTAACAATCCAGTAAAGATGAGCTACCTAGTTGGGTATGGGTCCTTATACCCACAAAAGTTCACCACAGAGGGGCATCTATCCCAGCTGATGAAGATCCTAGCTGCTCTGACTACACCTGGCTCAACTCACCTAATCGCAACCCAAATATAGCCATTGGAGCACTGGTCGGTGGGCCCTTCTTCAACGACACATATATCGATAAAAGAGACAATGCATTGCAAGGAGAGCCCACCACAACTAGCAGTGCACTTTTCACTGGGTTGTTAGCTGGGTTGGTTTCTTCTTCTACTGCTGTGAAAAGCTTTACATAAATACATTTGTTAGTACTTCAGTTCTTCTTAACTATTCAAGTAAATATATTTGTTGGTTGATTTTTTTGGATCAATAGGCAGGATGAATTTTGTGTATTTATTTTTGTATGATTGCAAGCTTGATCGTTTAATACTATTGTATCAAAGTTGTTAAGATTGAGAATTTTGAAGTTCTGGTATGTTTCAGATTTGTATGACATGTTATGTATGGGATATATATAGTTATTACTTAAATCTCTTTTCATTAATTTACCACCCATTCAGGTACTAGCTACAATATTAGTTGTTTGTATTTTGTAAAAGGAACTAATTGTGTGATCACTCAGCTATTCTTTATTTATTTCAAATAGTAGCATATATCCTAATTATGTGTCCTACCTAATACAAATGCCACACCATTTTAGAATTAAATGGGACATTAATTAATCAGAAGCTATCAATATTTTTAATTATTTCTCTTCAAATTATTTTAACACTTGATTGTTAACAAATTTTGAATGTTCGTGACCCAAGTTCACATGCACTCAATCTTAACCATATTTTTTTTTTGTTTTATTTATATAAATGTATCTCCTTTAACCATAGCATCATGTTCTCCATCTCTGTCTTGGCCTCCGGCTTTAAGTAATAACCTGCTTCCTTAATCTCCGTTACATAGGCTTAATATGCACCAATTCCAGTATATCTGTTAAAATATAAAATATAATTCAAATTAATATGTAACGCTAGTTTATTTAATAGAATAGGAAATAGTGCCAAGTAGGAAATAGTGTTATGTAATTAATAGGAATAGGGAATAGTGCATTTCAACGGCTAGTTTTTAAATTCTTGTAACTATAAATAAGGATCAATGTTTTAAATAGCGTTTATAGCGTCATAGCGGGAAGGCTACAAAAAAAGCTATAGCGAATAGCGTAGCTATAGCGGAAGCTATTCCAAATAGCGTTTTTCTTTTTTTACATAAATATATTATATATGAGGAGGGATCGGATGACACCTCTTTTTGGTGACATCTCTTTTACCACATTCATTTTTTTCATTTTCAAAGTCTAAATCGTCGATCCAAACCGTTCAACATGATTATCTAAATAAAATGTACTTGTAGATCAAATTTTACATTTTTTTGAATTTTTTTACTATTTATTAAGATCGGTACAAAATTCAATGGTCTAAGTATGGCTGTTTTTTGTAAAATACTTAATAAATAGTAAAAAAATTCAAAAAAATGTAAAATTTGATCTGCAAGTACATTTTATTGTGGAGATCATGTTGAACGGTTTGGATCGACGATTTGGACTTTGAAAATGAAAAAAATGGATGTGGTAACAAGAGATGTCACCAAAAAGAGGTGTCATCCGATCCCTCCTCATTATATATTTGTACTATATATTAACATTATCTAAAGTTTCATAGAACAATAAATAACACCAAATTAATTAAGAAATTATAATATTCATATTGAACTAGTACAAAAGTCCATGGTTCAAAATATCCATAATAATATCATAAACTATTGAGCTTTTTCTATACAAAATATCTTAAGCATCATGATTCATTCTATTTTTTATTCTATACAAAATAAATTTTATGGATCTTTATTTAAGCCCATATAAATTGTCTAAAAAAGCCCAATATGCATAGCGTGCAAATAGCGCGCTACACGCTATGCGCTATAGCGGACCGCTATTACCGCTATAGCAGCCGCAGAGCAATTAGCGTATTTTCATGCCATAGCTTAGCGTTTAGGGTCCAAAAACGCTATAGCGGTGCTATAGCGCCGCTATAGCGCGCTATTTAGAACACTGATAAGGATACATGTAAAGCTGAAAATAAAATTGCAATAATAAGTTGTTTTCTTAATCTCTCGTCTTACAAAAAATAACATGGTATCAAAGCAAAAGACTCTGTGACCGAAAAATAAAAAAAAACAACAAATTTCAACAAAAAAAAAATGGCTCAAGAAGAAACAACGAACTTTTCAAAGCTAACAAATACTTTGCTCAATGGCAAAAATTACGTGTCATGGGCAAGGACAGCATCCAGGGCTCTGAGTGGTCGAGAGATGTTATAATACATCACTGGTGAAACGAAAAAACCAGAAATTGCAAATGCAAACAAGCTAACTCCTGACGAAACGACGGCAACAAAATAATGGAAAACAACAAACAATAGAATCATCACCTCACTCCTAAACTCCATGGAGTCGGCTATATTCGACCTCTTTATAATGGCCGAAACAGCACATGATTTGTGAGAAGCGGTAAAAACTATGTATGGTCAGCAAAATAATTTCTCACATATTTATCAACTTATACAGGAAATTCATCAAGAAAAACAAGGATCGAGGAGCCATACGGAGTACCTTAGTGCTCTTGAAAAGAAACACAATGAACTTCAATCCTATGACATACGGAGTACCTTAGCGAGCTGAAGAGGATGATATTTTCCAGTACCTCGCGAGTCTAAACCCGAGCTATGAAACTGTAAGATCTCAAATCATGACCACGGTACATTTTCTTTCTTATTCTCAAATTAAAAGTTTAATCCAACAAGAGGAAAGTATGAGACTTGCCATGAATGGTCCACAAACTACAAGCCATGAGGGACATGAGACCCATGGATAAGCAGTAAAAAATCTCAATTTTAATCAAAACCCTAACTTTCAAAATCGCCCAAATCAATCAAAAATGAGAAGTGTAACCACTGTAAATGATAGTCACACATAGGATAGGTGTTGGCATCTCTATCCCCATCTCAGACCAAAACAATTCAAAGGCAATGACTAGTATCGAAATTGGGAGAGAAACAACGAAAAAAACAGAAGTTACGCTGTTTCTAATGAATGAAATGAGGTTAATAGGCTAGTGGGTTCATCTGGAAATGGATTCGGACCCAATAATAATTTATTCGGACACAATACCAATTTTGGCGGACCCGGTTCTGCCTTTGGCGGATCTTACTTGGTTTTTGGTGGACCAATAGGGAGACCGCCACTAGAGGCTCTGTTAATAGCGCTGGGTCACTCTGGAGCGGGTCAGAGCCATATAGAGCTGGCGGGTTGGTTTCAGACGGGTTAAGAAGTGTTCTGGGCGCTGACGGGTTGTTTTCTGGCGGGTCAGGGGCTGGGATCAAATCCAACAGCTCTCTATGCTGCTTAGCAATCAGAACACTCCTAGCGCTTGTGGTATTGCTTCTAACTCAAAAGATTTATTTTTTAGTAACATTATTATAGATAGCGGTGCAATAGACTATATGTTTGGTAATTAACAAACAATGTTGTCAAACCTTAACTAGACCAATGGTAATAAACATGTCTTCATTGCAAATGGTATGAAGACAAAAATAAATGGCAAGGAGAAGTTAACTTGTGTAACAAACAAATTAAAAATGTTTTATATTTAGAGACATTTCCCGTAAACTTACTTTTTATAAATAAATTAACACAAGAATTAAATTGTAATGCAATATTTTCTTGTAAAAATGTTGTATTTCAGGATCGGAAAATCGGCATAAAGATTGGTGAATGATTTCTAGAAAATAGACACTATCTTTTGAACTCCAACAAATTAAATCTTTGTTCTTTCGCAAAATTTGTTAACTCTGATCTTTGGCATAAAATACTTGGGCATCATTCTGACAAGATTTTAAATAGTATCTTGAATTTTAAGAATTCGAATTGTACTAATTGTGAAATATGCAAGTTAGCAAAACAAACAAAGCTTCATTTTTCTCTCTCTTAGCAAAAGTGAAGTTGTTTTTTATTTAGTACATTTCGATGTTGGAGACCAGCCCCAATTGATCCATATAATGAATTCAAATATTTTGTTATATTTATTGATGATTTCCCAAAAGCAACTTGGTTATATTTACTTAAATCTAAAGATGACGTGTTTGATTGCTTTTATGAATTTTTATGTCTTATAGAAACACAATTTAATGCAAAACTAAAAATATTTAGATCGGATAATGGAACAAAATTTATAAATAACAAATTTTCAAGTCTCTTTAGAGAAAAAAGTATTATGCAAACAACTTGTATAAATATTTCCGAACAAAATAGAATATTGGAAAGGAAAAATAGACACATATTAGAAAAAACATGATCCTTATTATTTCAAAATAATATCCCTAAAATATATTAATCGGATGCCGTACTTTGTGCCACTCATTTAATCAATAGATTGTCTAGTGTTATTTTAAAAAACAAAAGTCCATTAGAAATTATTTATCAACAAAAAACCACTTATGATCATATGAGAATATTTGGTTGTACAAGTTTCGTACATATCAAAAGAAAAGACAAGCTTGATTTTGTATCACAAAAAACTATTTTCTTAAAATACTCATCTTATAAAAATGTTATAAATGCTATGATTCAATTAATAAAAAATTGTATCTTTCTAGAAATGTTACATTTTTTAAAAATAAATCATATTTCAAAGAGAAAGAAATAATTCATCAACCATATTCAAATAATCAAAATGACAATATAGTATTGCCTTACTTAGATGATTTGAATTTTGTTCCTAGAAATAACCATCAAGTTGAGATTAATAATCAAAAAAATGAGACTATTAATGACACAAATGAAAATGAAACGGAAGAAAATTTAACGGTTAGAAGATCATCTAGGGAATGACAACCATCAACTAGACTTAGAGACTATGTAACCTATTCGGTACAATATCCAATAGAAAATTTTATATCACATGAAAATCTTTTAACCGAATACCACACGTTTCTCACTAATATTGAAAAATAATTGGAACCAAAAAATTACCAATAAGCAATAAAAAATCCAATTTGGTGTAAGGCTATGAATGATGAATTAAAAGCCTTAGAACAAAATGAAACTTGAAAAATAGTTTCTCTACAAAAAAAAACCAGTTGGTTGCAAATGGGTGTATAAAACAAAATATAATAGTGATGGTACCATAAAAAGGTATAGAACAAAACTTGTAGCTAAAGAATTTACCCAAACCTATGGCATAGACTATAACGAAACATTTGCACCGGTGGCAAAAATAAATACCGTAAGGATATTATTTTCTATTACCGTAAACAATGGTTGAAATCACTACCAAATGGATGTCAAAAATGTCTTTCTTCAAGGAACACTTGAAAAAGATGTGTATATGACATTACCACCCGGTCATAAATTGAAAATCAACTCTAACTTGGCTTGTAGGCTTAATAAATCAATTTATGAATTGAAGCAATCTCCACGGGCATGATATGACAAACTTAGCTCTTATTTAATTTTTTGTAATTTTAAAATTAGTAATGTTGATCATTCTTTATTTACTAAATGTGATGGAATCAATACAACTCTCATTTTAGTATATATAGATGACATCATAATTTCCGGAAATAATTTAGAGCAAATTCAAAAAGTTAAAAAACAATTAAAAGAAAATTTTTACATAAAAGATTTATGATATCTTAAATATTTTTTAGGAATAGAGGTAGTCTTTTCGGATAAAGGACTTTATTTTTCAAAGAAAATATACACTTAATTTGTTAAAATAAACCGGTAAGCTAGGATGTAAACCGGCCTCTACCACAATTTACAACAAATGCAAATTAAATAGCGAATATGGTGAACCTTTAAAAGATATAAATCAATTTCAAAGACTTGTTAGAAAATTGATCTATCTAACGGTTACTCGTCAGAATATTTCATTTTCTGTAGGTTAAATTAGTAAGTTCATGCATTCACCAGACACCAAATTTAGAAGCGGTAAACAGAATTTTGAGGTTCTTAAAAAATAATCCCAGTAAGAGTATTTGGATGAAAAATAATAATTCTAATGATATATGTGACTATTCCGATTCAGATTGGGTCGGAAGTTTCAATAGAAAATCGACAACTGATTTTTGCACATTTGTAGGCGACAATCTAGTCACATAAAAAAGCAATAAATAAAATATTGTAACATGATCAAGCGCCGAAGCATAATATCGTGACATGGCATCAACCGCAAGTGAACTAACTTGGATCAAGCAACCCTATTAGACATGAGATTTAAAACTCAAGAACCGATGAAAATGTATTGAGATAATAATTCAGCACGACATATAGCTTCAAATCTCGTGTTTCATGAACGAACAAATTAAACATATAGAAGTGGATTGCCACTTTATTAGAGAAAAAGTTCAAGCAAAAGAAATTGAAACACCATACGTACAAAGTGGAGATCAACTCGCGGATATCTTCACCAAAGGATTGGATCTGAGTCCATTTGAGAAAATTACAAGCAAACTAGGATTGCACGATATTTACATTCCTAGTTTAAAGGGGAGTGTTAAAATATAAAATATATTTCAAATTAATATGTAACGGCTAGTTTATTTAATAGAATAGGAAATAGTGTCATGTAGGAAATAATGTTCTATAATTAGTAGGAATAGGGAATAGTGCATTCCAATGACTAGTTTTTGAATTCTTGTAACTATAAATAGAAATACATGTAAAGCTGAAAATAAAATTTCAATAATAAATTGCTTTCTTAATCTATCTCTTGTCTTAAAAAAAATAACAATATCAATTAAAGCTCTCCTGACAAAATATATATGTTTTGTTAGTACACAAAGCCACCAGTGCATGCAGATACTACTAATATTTATTATATTAGAACGAAGCAAGTTGCAATTTTGAATCTGAAATATAAGTCATGCACTCAAAGCATAACAAGGGACCCTAGTAGTCGGTATGGTAGATTAAATAAAAAAAACAAAAATATATAATTCTGTACAAATGCATTTGAACTACTAGCATAAATTCAAACAAAGTAAATTATATGGATATCTAATTTTTCATTTCTAAAATTGTAAGAAAATAGTGATATTAAACATAACTAAACTAACCATTTCCCTAAATGCTATATATCCTCAAAAATCAAAATCACAGTAGATCGATGTGTAAGAAATTCCAGTAGATTGCGAACCATAACCTCTCATTCTGAAATCGTCCCTCTCATAGTCAAATTAATTGCAATATTAGTTAACAAAAATCACTAGAACTTCCATAATTCGTATCAAATTAAGTGCCAGAATAGATAGAACCAAATTAACCTTGTTCTCGGATTTCCGGTGCTTTCGAATTCAGGGAGCGACGGAAGAAAAGCCACCATGCTCCCGCCATCTCCATCACCCTTTATGTTTCATTTCGCTACTCTCTCCGTTTTCGCTGATTTCCATTGTCGTTTTTGGATGCATGATTTTATAAGTCCGCGCGCGATGGAGATACTGAGGATTGGGCCCCACTGCTGAGGGAATCCGTGGACTGGAACCAACTCCGCTGCTCGCCAAATAGGCGAGCAGGACCCTGCTATTCTAAATCTAACCGTTCATCTGTGTTGAGATCCGTACTTGAAAAAAATTCAACGGTCTGATTTTGAAAAGCAGGGTCCTGCTCGCCTATTTGGCGAGCAGCGGAGTCGGATCCCCGTGGGCTAGGGTCTAATCCAATCGATAGAGGGACAAGTATCCTCTCCATTACTGTAAATGATTCCCTTCACTTTACGGTTTGACATTAACTCTCAGCCGCTCTGAGATTCGGACTGACGGAGGGGGCAGTATTATTGGACTTTGAGATTCGTGCCAAGTTAAAATAACGGTCCAGATCAAGTAACCGTAAAAGATTCTCTATTACGGTACCGGGGACGATCTGAATCGATCACACAGTTTACGCTATCACTTGAGAGTAGGTCCGATGGGCATCGGATCTACTTTGGTTCGATGGGTTTAATCACCGTCGATTTGCTTTAAGATTCTTTCAGAACGCTTTAAAATTCGTGCGTGTCTGTTTCAATTTTCGTGCGCACAATCTTAAATTAAATCAGACGGTCATTATGCTCGTTGAACCTAAAAGTAGGTCCGATGGGCATCGGACCTACTCCGTTCTCTTCCGCTATATACAAGGTATACAACGCAGGTGCAGGCGTGCAGCGCAGCTTCAAGAGAAGATCGGACGGTTTCAAGTGCGTCAAGTTTCGCGCTTCTAGGCATCATCCCATCTCATGAATCTTGGTCGGATCTGGACCGTGCAATTTGTGTTGAAAATTCGTACATTCATTTAGACAATTAATTATGCGTTGTGCTATAGTAAAGTGTATTTTAAAAATAATTTGAATAATGAGTGCAAAAGCTCAAAATTAAATATCCATTTTTCAATAATTAAACGTATAATTTGAGATTCAGAAAGTAAGTTCAAAATTCTAATTAGAAAATTGTCAATATGTATTTTGACTTAGACAAAACAGCTATCGACAATTGTACTCTAAACCATAGTAACATGGTTCGTGATAAATTCGCGAATTATTCGCGTTTTATTTGTTTTTTTTACGTGTTCGAACCGAACACCGAATAAAACGCAAAAAAACGTGTAATAACGTTTTATTCGCAAATAAAACGCGAATCACGAATTATATCCGAATTATTCCTGAATCACAATTTTTTTACCGCGCCGAACTGAACCCGAACTATTTGTTTGTCACTATGCTTTAAACTAAAATAAACAAACATGCATTGTGCAATAATTAAGTGTATATATTAACGTAATTAAGTAAGGATTTTCATAAGAGTGTTTAGGAATGAGTTAATGGAGAGGGCTGCTTATTAGACATGAAATATAATTTTAACATAGAAATAGAAATTGATATATTGATATATTTTATATGTTTGTGCGCCACCAATTTAAAGGGAAGAGTTGCATAATATTTTGAAGGATGACTTTCTGAATAAAATAAATATACAACCATGTAAAATATTTTCTTAGGAGGTAGACAAAATGCCAAGTAAATATTTCATTAAAAAAAATCAAGTATAAACAACTAAATAAACAGTACTATATAATAGTAGATAGCAGGGAGTAAAAAATGTTGACAACAAAAAGTAAAATAAAATAGATACAATCATACAAGAAGTAAAATATAATGTGTAGTCAAATTTGATGGCTTGCTTGGTCTTAATTGTTCAGTTTTGTTAATATTTAATTTTTAATTAAATATATTTCAATCATATCAAATTTGATGTACAACATATTTAAATTATTATAGTAATACATGTATTTAAATTATTATAATAATATATATGTAGTTTTAAACTTTTACTTTTATTATTATATATTCTTTTGGCATGAAATGGTGATAAAAAAATTTCAACTCACCTTCAGTACATATGCCGAAATTTTTATTAATACCCTAAAAAAAAAAATAGCAAATCTACCCTCCGCCTTGAAATTTTTTAAAAACCTAATCGCTCCACGTTGGGGGCAGTTTGTGTTTTTTTTTTTTTATACAGATGTTTAGCTGACCGCCCCTCAGTGGGGCGGTTTGCTATAATTTTTTTTATAGAGATGTTTAGTGTGTATAGAATGAATGTTTGCTATAAAAATTGGTATTCTACATATTCGAAAAATAGAAATGAAAAATTTAATCGGAAACTTCAACGCAAGTTTTGAGGCTCTTCCCTTTATTTTTTGGCAACTTTAGATATGCATTTGTCAATTTTACGTCTCCAATTGGTGCCTGGCGGCTGTTCAAGTATTAAGCTGTTTAGAAAAATAATTTCTTGTGAAAACTGTCTATATGTAGGAAAATATTTTATCTAATATTTACAGTACTGTATAGTCTCATCTTAAGTGAGTGCTCTTCTGATGTTGTTAATTAGCTGAGTACTAATATTTTATCTAATATTTTACAGTAGTTTTGTAGTCATACTCTTTAAAAAGTATATATGATGCTCCAGCATAGTATTCGGCTTATTATGTCTTGATGTGTCCATTATTTATGAAACCTATAAGAATAATAAGTTGAGATTACAAATTAGAATGCCTCTTCGAAGTAATCTAAATGTGACAGGATCTTGTGGGGTACCGCACATTTCATCACAAAATCTGATCGATGTAACATCATAGAATCTGATCCTTACAAAGGATCAGACGATTATCTGTAATAATCGTCTTAGCTCTTGTCGATCATTTATATTTTTTTAAATTAATTACATATCATATATACTCATCTAGGATAGGTGTCATATACTATACATATTATATCGAAATATTAAGATCGCAATATGTTTACAGGGCAAGTTTGAGATCGTGATTGAAGAAGTTCAATGCAAATTTAGTATAAAACAACTTTACGAGCTTAGTCTTTAGCACGAGTGATCAAAATAATTAATTAATTAATGTGGGGAATATTCAAATCACATAATGTGCAACATTAGCTATTAGTACAGCTTTTATAGAGTTAAGATCGTGCTTGATTTGCCAACATAATTATAATTTGATCTGTCCATTCCTCCTATTCATTTTTTATCACATTGAAAAACGATTAATTGAAAAATTCTTAATCTTTTTTCAATGTGATAAGAATTTTTCAATGTGATTTTAACCCTATAAAAGCTGTACTAATAGCTAATGTTGCACCCTGTGATTGGAATATTCCCCACATTAATTAATTAATTAATTAATTTGATCACTCGTGCTAAAGACTAAGCATGTAAAGTTGTTTTATATACTAAATTTGCATTGAACTTCTTTAATCACGATCTCAAACTTGCACTATAAATATATTGATAAATTTGATAAATGCATCAACTAACTAATTATATACCAAATTTACACTGAACTTCTTTAATCACGGTCTTAACTTGTATTAAATATAATAGTAACTAATACCAGTTATCAACCTAGTAATTAAGGAATTATCTTTTGTATGAAAGGCATATGTACCCGAAATTTTTATTAATACTCTCCAAAAAAAAAATAGCAAATCTACCTCTGTATTGAATTTTTTTTTTTAAATAACCTAACCGCCCCATATTAGGACGGTTTGCTCTTTCTTTCTTTTTTTCTTTTGTAGATGTTTACCAAACCGCCCCACAATGGGGCGATTTGCTATAAATATATATATATTTTTTTAGAGATCTTAATATTTCCATCTAATATATATATTGTTGACACCTATCCTAGATTAGTATATATATGATACGTAATCAATTTAAAAAATATAAACGATCGACAAGAGCTAAGATGATTATTACAGATAATGATTGTCTGATCCTTTGTAAGGATCAGATTCTGTGCTGTTACATCGATAAGATTTTGTGATGGAATGTGCGGTACCCCACAAGATCATATCACATTATAAACTTCAAAGAGGCATTCTAATTTGCAGTCTCAACTTGTTATAGCTTTATAGGTCTCATAAATAATGGACACATCATGACATAATAAGCTGAATACTATGATGGAGCATCATATATATACTTTATGACTACAAAACTATTGTAAATATTAGATAAAATATTAGTACTCCGCTAATTAACAACATCAGAAGACTCACTTGAGATGAGATGAGACTATACAGTACTGTAAAATTAGATAATATTACCCTACATATAGACAGTTTCCACAAGAAATTATTTTTCTAAATAGCTTAATACTTGAACAGCCGCCAGGCACCATTTGGAAACGTAAAATTGACAAATGCATATCTAAATTTGCCCAAAAAATAAAGGAAAGAACCTCAAAACTTGCGTTGAAGTTTCCAATTAAGTTTTTCATTTCTATTTTTCGAACATGTAGAATACCAATTTTTATAGCAACATTCATTCTATACACACTAAAAATCTCTAAAAAAATTTATAGTAAACCGCCCCACTGTGGTGCGGTCAGCTAAACATCTGTAAAAAAAAAAAAAAAAAAAACAAACTGCCTCAACATGGGGCGGTTAGGTTATTTTAAAAAAAAAATTCAATGTGAAGGGTGCTATTTTTTTTTTTGGATGGTATTAATAAAAATTTCGGCATTTGTACTGAAGGTGAGTTGAAATTTTTTTATGACCATTCATGCCAAAAGAATATATAATAATAAAAGTAAAAATTTAAAACTACATATATATTATTATAATAATTTAAATATGTTGTACATCAAATTTGATATGATTGAAATATATTTAATATTAGATATTAACAAACTGAACAATTAAGACCAAGCAAGCCATCAAATTTGACTACACATTATATTTTACTTCTTGTATGATTGTATCTATTTTATTTTATTTTATTGTCAACATTTTTTACTTCCTGCTATCTACTATTATATAGTACTGTTTATTTAGTTGTTTATCCATGATGTAAATATCTCCCTCTTATACTTAATTTTCTTAATGAAATATTTACTTGGCATTTTGTCTACCTCCTAAGAAAATATTTTACATGGTTTTATATTTATTTTATTCAGAAAGTCATCCTACAAAATATTATGCAACTCTTCCCTTTAAATTGGTGGCGCACAAACATATAAAATATATCAATATATCAATTTCTATTTCTATGTTAAAATTATATTTCATGTCTAATAAGCACCCCTCTCCATTAACTCATTCCTAAACACTCTTATGAAATTCTCACTTACGTTAAAATATACACTTAATTATTGCACAATGCATGTTTGTTTATTTTAGTTTAGAGCATAGTGACAAACGAATAGTTCGGGTTCAGTTCGGCGGGGTCAAAAATTCATGATTCGGATATAATTCGGGAATGATTCGTGATTTGGCAAAAAAAAAAAAAAACAACCCCCCCCCCCCCCCCCCCAAATTTTTTTTTGCGAATAATTCATGATTCGCGTTTTATTTGTGATAAAACGTATTACACGTTTTTTTGCATTTTATTCAGTGTTCGGTTAGGACATGTCAAAAAAGTGAATAAAACGTGAATAATTCGCGAATTTATCACGAACCATGTTACTATGGTTTAGAGTACAATTGTCGATAGCAGTTTTGTCTATGTCAAAATATATATTGACAATTTTCTAATTAGAATTTTGAACTTACTTTCTGAATCTCAAATTACGTTTTATTATTGAAAAATGCATATTTAATTTTGAGCTTTTGCACTCATTATTCAAATTATTTAAAATACAGTTTACTATAGCACAACGCATAATTAATTATCTGTTATACCATACACATTTTATTACTGTATAATTAACAGACAGTTATCTATTCGGTTTTTTTTTTTTTTTTTCAAAAGTTGGTCAAAGATATTTAAGAAGTGCTTAATTAGTTAGCGACAACTAAGAGATGAGTATAATATTCCATTAGTTTATATATTTTTCATATTCAAATTGCTCATATTATGCATGCTTGGGAAGGAACCAATATAGTTTGATTATTATATTTGTTAAGCTATTAGTTGGGTCCATGAAACATGCATGCAATGCTTAAATATGCTCGAAACACGACTATATTTTTATTCGCTGTTATTTCAAGTTGGGATCGAATGATTTGCATTAATGTATCAAATTGAATTGTTTTTTAGATAAAAATGAGGATACATTTTTTTTAACTCTATATATTTATAAGAAATATATCAGTCAAATTTTAAATTTATGAAGAGTAGAGTTAAAATACACTATTAGTTTTGTGCTCTAATCATGCTCCACATTCTTATTTTCATTTTCAAAGTCCGAACAGTCGATCCGAACCGTTCACCATGATCTTTGTATTAAAATGTATTTGGAGACCAAATTTTATATTTTTTGGAATTTTTTTACTAACTTTTTAGATAGGTACAAAATCACTGTTTTCAGAAGATTCTGGACCATCCAAAATAGTGATTTTGTACCTATCAAAAAAATAATAAAAAATTAAAAAAATATTAAATTTTGTCTCCAAACACATTTTAATATGAAGATCATATTGAGCGGTTCGGATCGATTGTTCGAACTTTGAAAACGGAGAAAAAGACGTGGAGCATGATTGAAGCACAAAACCAACAGTGCATTTTAACCCTAGTGAAAAATGTACAAATAGTATCGGCCTATCAAGGTCGGACATAGCATAAATGTGATACTGATATATTTCAGGATCGGTCAAACTAAAGAGCCGACTTTGAAAATTGGTATTAGGATCGACCTTCTATAATGAGCCGATCTTGATAGTGAGAAACAGAATCGGCAATATGTTTGATCCTGATTAGTAGTACTATCAGTATCACCTGGATCAAAATTGCACCCAAATCCGAATCTGATGGTTGTTTTTGACCGATCCTGATTGATGATTCTCCACTAGTGAGATTACCTACATCGATCAAATTAATTTGTTGACATAATTTAAAATTTAACAATATCAAATTCATTTTAGATCGAATGGTCTTGACAATTTCTTTTTTTGCAATTTGTGTCGAAACAAAAGGAAAAAAAAAAAAACAATTTTCTCAAAATACAATTAAGTACGTAAATAAGAAGTAAGTACGTAAATGTGAGAAAATAAACACTTCTAATCATAACGTATGTCCATTAGACTTCAATAATAGGGTTAACAAAAAATATATAAAGAAGATGAGAAATTAAGTTCTGATTAGAAACTAAATAATTTAATTAACTCCACATTATATTGTCCATCATGCATCATCTATCTAGGTGATATGAGTACTACCAGCAAATCAATTGTGTCCCCATCAAAGGAGGATTCAAATCAGCTGAAATCCGAGATCCATGAACAGTAACCCTGAAATCCCTGAAATTCCTAAAATCCAAGATCCAGCCGTCCAACTTTTTCTGTGCACACATCTCGAAACAGCTGATTTTTCTGTGTACGCATCTCGAAACAATTCAATAGCTGGATTCAGAATTTCAGGAATTTCAAAGTTACTGTTGATGATCTTGGATTTCAGCAGATTTGGATCCATCAAAGGGAAAGTGTCTGATGATTCCAAATCAGTTTAGAGATCCTCTGGTAAAAATTAACGGAAAAATAAACAAATTTTGCTGGTTTACTGGTATTTCGTCAACTCAGACCATATTACTGGTTTAGTGGTATTTAGCGGCTAGTCGAATAAATATTATGGTTAGAAAATAATTTGTTGGTTTGTTAATTTAATTAGAAGTTTTGAGTCGTTTCCACGTTATCTTCTTAGTTGGATTTAATTTGTTTGAATGTTAATTTCAAACGGCTATTTGGTAGAACAAAGGGGTCTCAAAAAGCCAAATTAAAGAGTAAAGACCATGCATGCCATACTTTGAAACCACCCCCACCCCCACATTAAACAACAACAAAAAATATTTGCAACTAAAGCCGTTCTAATTAATAACAATATATATATAAGATATAATTAATTAGAGCAAAGCAACTAACCAATTATCATTATGTGGTGCGCAAGTATTTGCTTCCAACATTGGCACTACGTGATACAATAAAGAAATCCCGTTAAGAGAAACCCACTACAAATAATACTAGGTTTGCAATCTAATTATTAGGGGTGTCAACGGGTAAGGGTTAGATAGAAGCATTTTCATATCCGTACCCATGATCTAATTATTCTACGGTAATGGTTAGGTGGAAGCATTTTCATACCTGTACCCGTTAAAAATTATTCATACCTGTATCTTACCCTTATCCACTACAAATTATCTTATCCGTACCCTATCCTTACTCATTATGGTTGTCGGAAAACTAAACGGTAGCGGATAAATAACGGGTAATACTAATATAATAATTATTTTATTATTTATTAAATAAAACAATAAAACATATACATTCATTTCACACATATAT
Source organism: Carex parvula (assembly GCA_025461045.1). NCBI lineage: Eukaryota > Viridiplantae > Streptophyta > Magnoliopsida > Poales > Cyperaceae > Carex > Carex parvula. The sequence continues at coordinate 240,654 of JAJGRW010000208.1, read as the reverse complement.
AGTACTTTATTGGAAAAAAAAATTTTGATCATGCTAAGTGCAAGAAAACTAATTAAAGTACTATGCTTATTAATATATATAATATATATAATTTTTTTTATAATTACCCGATCGAATAATAGGTATGAAATAGGCTTTACCCGTACCCTTATCCGTTTAGATAACGAAAAAAATCTTTATCCGAACCCGTACCCGATAAGTTTACGAAAAAAAATTGGGTCTGGTAAACGGGTAAAAGGGTTTCATTGACAGCCCTAACCGTACTAAACAGAATACAAAAAAGAAAGAAACAAAGAAACACATGTGCTCAACTCTTCTCCAGTTCATGCCAAACTACAGACTACCTCCTCCAAATTTTAACCGGAAAGACTCGAGTCCCTTGACAATATTGCTCAGAGCGACTGGAGAGAGGATTTGCATTTTCGTAGTTTCCAAAAACTAGTCTTTTTTTTTTTTTTTTTTTTTGCCAGTAAAGCCCGCTTACGTGAGCACAACTCTTAACTGGTATAACACAACTACGACATGTGCTAGCAGTATTAAACCGTACCATTGCTGATCATTAGACACCAACAAATCAATTCCTGTGTGCAGTTTAATTAGACTACCATTGTTTTCATTAGAAGCCAAACTGTGTATAACACCAAAAATTAGATATATATAGATATATAAGAGAGAGATACTGATACTCCAATTAAGATTCAAAGAACAAAATGGGTGAGGCGAGTAAGAGGTTCTCTTACTGCCGGTTTGTGGTGCTGCCGGTGCTGTTGGTGTTGATCGTGGCCGGGGCCATCTTTTTTATAAAAAACAAGGTGCATCCATCTCCGATACCAGCTATACCGTCTCTCTCACCAACAGCGGGGACGCCTCCCACGGCGCCCACGCTTGAGAATGGAACCTATGGTGCTGCACTTACCACCTCTCTCCTGTTCCTCCAAATCCAGAAAGGTATTCATGCAGATGCAGATCATTTCTTTTCATGATTAAAGCAAATTCTCCAGTATATATTGTTATTAATCATCTTCTTCTCATGCAATATATATTGTTATATGTTGCATGCACATGATGTACACCATGATAGTATCTCCTCTGATCCTTATCAGCGACATTCAAAGTGGCTTAATAAATAGTAAAAAAATTTCAAAAAAATGTAAAATTTGGTCTCCAAGCACATTTCAATATTTAGAACATGTTGAACGGTTCGGATCGGTTGTTTGGATTTTCAAAATCCAAAAAATGGCCCGAAGTAAACGGGGTGGTTTACTTTGCAAAGCACCGTAGCCTTACTCTATATATATATATATATACTATATATATATATATACTATATATATATATATATACTATATATATATATATATATATATATATATATATATATATATATATGAGGTTGGCTATTCTACTTCCATAAGCATATGTCCACATATGCTTATAACTCATTTTTGCGTTTCCAATGTTCAAATGGTCGATCCGACCGTTCATCTTGTTCTCCATATTAATATGTGCTTCGAGACCAAATTTTACATTTTTCGGAATTTTTTTACTATTTATTAAGCCACTTTGAAAATTGCTAATCATATGGTCCAGAATTTTGTTGCACATTTTTTTTACTGTTCACCCGGATCAGCAATTTTCAAAGTGGCTTAATAAATAGTAAAAAAATTCCGAAAAATGTAAAATTTTGTCTCCAAGTACATATTAATATGGAGAACAAGATGAACGGTCGGATCGACCATTTGAACATTGGAAACGCAAAAATGAGTTATAAGCATATGTGGGCATATGCTTATGGAAGTAGAATAGCCAACCTCTATATATATATATAATATATCATATTTTTGTTGTTGTTTATAGTACAATATTTGTGCTGCTCATATTTTTGCAAGTTATCATGTTTTGATTATCATCAAGCATTCAGAAAATATATTATGCTTTCTTAATTAATTAATATTCTACTTATGTATGAATAGAGAAGACAATTAATGCCGCTGATCAACACGTCTTAAGTAGCAAGAATCACATGATATTAATAACTTAAGTTTTTACTATCAGCATTAATGCACTTTAAACTTGAAAACTGACACTTGGGACATGGATCATATACATAGCATGCATAGGAGGACACATGAGATTGGATATATATTAAACATTCTTTGATAGAAAATTAAGTATTTCTAATTGATAGAATCTAAACATGATGTTCCTCCTTTTTTTTTTTTTTGAAATATATAGCGGGAAAGTTGGTGAACAACCCGATACCATGGAGAGGTGACTCGGCACTCAATGATGGCAAAGAGGCAAAGCTTGACTTATCAAAGGGGTTGTACGATGCCGGGGACCACATGAAATTTGGGTTCCCGATGGCCTTTACCGGCACGGTGTTGTCATGGACTATTCTCGAGTACAGAGAACAGCTGATTGGACTTGGGAGGTTAAATTTTGCACTGGACAGCCTCCGATGGATTACCGATTATCTCGCTAATGCCCATTCAGCAGATAATGTGCTCTGCATCCAGGTATGGTTTCAGCTAGTTGTTTGTAATTCAACTGCAGAACTTGGGGGTAATTTGAACTAAATGTGATGGTGCTCATTGAAGATTATTGCACAATTCAATTTTAGTTTGAGCAAAATCAGGTCACAACTGCACAGTTGTAGGTATATGGGGCTTGATTGCATAAATGATGCACAATTAGGAGGGTAATTTGAGCTATTATGAAGAACAATTATGACAAATAGAGCCAAATGGAGTGTCAGAACTGACAAGTTATCAAGTACTGCATAACTTGAATGATAATTTAAGGTTTAAGAAAACCTATGTTCGATAGAAACTTAATTGCACAATTGAAGAACAAACAGGGTTTAATAGCATAAGAGATGCTAAGTTTTAGTACCACTGCAGAAAGCAAACTGGTGCCCTACCATACCGTTCCAATTCAGTAAGTACCAGTAATATCGTCGGAGGATGTTTGTGCTCCCAGTTAGAGATCACTGGTTTAACTCACATTAAACAGCAAAGGCACTCTGATCGTACCTGTACCAGGCAACATACTGAGTTTCACTTTTCTTCCTTTCATTTTTCCAGGTAGGTGACCCAACAGTTGACCACCTTTGCTGGGACAGACCCGAGACCATGAGCGAGGCACGGCCTCTTCTCTTTATCAACAAGACAAATCCAGGATCTGATGTGGCAGGTGAAACTGCAGCTGCTCTTGCAGCTGCCTCACTCGTCTTCAAATCCACCGACCCCACATATTCATCCTCCCTTCTTAAACACGCAAAACAGCTGTTCAATTTTGCTGACAACTACACCGGCATTTATAGTGTTACCTTTCCTGACCTTGCAAAGTACTATAAATCCACTGACTATCACGATGAGTTGTTGTGGGCTGCTGCTTGGCTGTACCATGCCACTGGAGACCTGACGTATCTCCAGTATACAGTTGATAATGGACAGAAGTTTAAAGGTTATGGCGACCTCACATACTTCAGTTGGGATGATAAACGTGCTGGGACCCAGGTACAATCAGGGATTATTTGTTTGAGTAATTTTGTTGAGTACCAGTACAGAATACCCAGAGTTATAAACTGAACCAAAAAAAGAAGTACAGAAAAATAAAAGAAATCACTGGTCATTTCCTTTTTCAGTATCAGGAAGTAAAATTCCAGAGCAGTACCAGAATTGTCTGTTTTTAGAAGAAATTCTACAGAAATTCATCAAGAAAAACAAGACGAAATGAAATTACTTCTATATATATAGGATGTTATTTATAAGTGCAAAAGTAACTTTGCATTAGAATTTTTCTGTCTTTTCTTTCTGATAACCAAATAATACTTTATCGGAAATGAAGGACCAAAACCCAATTCAATAATTAAGTCAGACAAATTGACCTTTTAGTTTATGTTTAATGGAACGTAATTGAATAGGCAACCACAGTAGGTATAAACACTGCACATTTTATTCGCTTTATCTTCTGGACTTGAATAAACTTGTAAAGCTTCCATAACAGGTGCTTTTGTCAAGGGTGAACCTACTTTCTTCAGACTCATTACCAAATGACATAAACAAGGTGCTGGGAAATTACAGGATCACAGCTGAAGGCGTCATGTGTGTTCTTGTGCCTGGTACCGCAATATCTACTACTGCAAGAACAGAAGGTATTTCAGCCAAAAGAAATGAAAGAGAAAAATAACTAAACATTGAAAAAACATAGAATGTAATATGGCTCTTTTAAGAACTTCTATCTTTTTGGTGGTATATGTGATCATTACCAACTTTAGTCTACATTATTTTTTTACCAAAAGGGAAAGAAATGAAGAAGGAAAGAAAGACTGAGTTTAAGTTGAGCAAGACTAAAATTGAATCTGACATCCTTCCCTCGATTAATATTAAATCATTCCAATCTACTTTGTGAAGCCTTTGTTTATCTTTAGTTCAAAAAAAAAATTGCAATGGTACAATGAAGTACTAAAAAAAATTATGAATACAGCAACACAATGTCCAGTAATACGTTGTATTTTGATGTACATAAATATTCTAGCTTGAGTTAAATCAATGATACTTTCATATTCAGGGGGGTTGGTTTGGATTCAAGATTGGAATTCACTACAACATACACTGGGTGCTTCATTTCTAGCCACACTCTATAGCCACTATATGGACGCAACACAAAAAACCCAAATTTCATGCAATGCCACGAGAATAACAGCTAATGACCTACGTAAATTCGCTGCCTCGCAGGTTGGCTCCACTAACTATGAATTACCTATATACCCTGGTCCCTGTATACATGCATGCTGTTAACATATCAAATACCCGACTGAACTGGTATGTAGTGATAGTAAGAACCAAAACCCTGAATGGGACCTTATCAGCAAACCAATGGTATGAGATTGAATCTGACGGCACTGCTGTTGTGGGCCTGAGGTTAACAGAAAAATCCTCATATAAGCCTAAACAAATAATTAATTTGAACAACTAAACAATAAATGAACTCTAGCTTTTCGCAGGAGCTATTATGCCTCTTTAATCATAACTATATTCATTTTACTTTCTACTAGCTAGGCTGATTATATATTGAAAATTGAAATTAAGAAATGATTAAGTTATCATTAACTATATTCATTTTAATTTCTACTAGGCTGACTATATATTAGACAGAAACCCAGTGAAGCTGAGCTACCTTATCGGGTACGGTTCCGTGTATCCACAAAAAATTCACCACAGGGGTGCTTCTATCCCGGCCGACCAAAACCCTAGCTGCACTGACACAACCTGGCTCAAGTCACCTGATCCAAACCCGAATGTAGCCATTGGGGCACTGGTCGGTGGGCCCGGCTTTGATGATACATATAAAGATGACAGACTTAATGCTGTACAGGGAGAACCTACCACAACTAGCAGTGCACTTTTTACCGGTTTGTTGTCTGGGTTGGCCTCTAACATTACTGCTATAAGGAACCTTACGGAAATACAATGATATTTTTTTATAAACAATATATGAGTTTGCTTGTAAGATAGTTGGAATGCCCATGTGAACTTCCTTTTTACAAGATTTATCTTTTGGATATCGATTACGTATTGAAGGTATAGAGTCAAGTGGATTATTTCGTATGTGATATAGCCGTCCAGGAGAGCTTGAAATTTTTTGGAGTTGTAATAGCATTTGTATTGCTTCCCTCCCTATTTTATTTGATACAATTAATTCAGTAATTGTTTGTGAAAATAGTAATTTGTGTTCGTCAATTATTTTTTGTTTATAATTGACTTCATTGATAGATATAGCCACTGCATATTTAGATTCTACATCTACCCGATTCCTCGATTATTACTGCATTGAATTTATTAAACAAAAACAATATGCAATTTAAAAATTAAGGTAAGAAACTAAGAATGCATGGTACACTTAAGTTTAAAATTTCTTTCTCTTCTGAACTGTTCTATAACCCAGAGCATAATTATTAAAGAAAAACTTTACTAACAGATTAATCTCCAGCAATTTCACTTCCCGAACAAATCTGCAGGTGCTAGAGGCGCCGAATCGAGCTGGTACAGTCCCAGTGATGGGCCCACAAAACGAAACAAAATCCAGGCTCCAATGATAATGTAAATTGAAGCATACGCGAATTTGTTCAACCAAAAGAGCATCCCTTTCTCCCCCACATACAACTCAATAGCTTTCTCTGAAAGTGTCATCTCCTCCCATCGTTTCTTCTTCATCTCCTTCTCCATTCGTCCGGGACTGGAGGAGGCCATTTCTAGGAGCCTACCTTCTTCTTCATCTCTCCGCCTACGGCGCACTTTCACTTTGAGCTTTCTCTTCTGTTGCTTTGTTTTGGTGGTGGTTGTGTCAGGAGGTGATGTCTCTTCTGGGTTGGTAGTGGTATTGTTCTCTCCATTTGAGGCGGCCAACACGGTGCGACACAAACGGTTGTGGCTGTACAGTGAGGGTTTGAGAAGGAAGGAGCAACGGAGGGGTGGTAGTCTGGCGAGGTTCATCTCTTTTTGTGAGGCTGCCTCTTCATATTCTTTGATTGACCTCAAGAGATGAGATTTGTCATCCGTTATCAGTTGTAGAAAATGAATTATGTTACTCTGTATATGTAGTAGTTTGTGTGGCAGATCACTGTATGACTCAAAATACAACTTGTTTCGTTTAAACCTTTTGGGCTATATTGGATTCTTTGGGCCTTCAACCATTTCATCTCTTTCTTTCTTTCTTTGTTTTTTTCTCCTTTCACTGGCAATCAAAGTAAGAAGAAAATTTTCTTTCAACTTTTTTTTCTTCTGAAGGGAAGGTGACAGTGATAGGTCCATGTGTCAATGATTTTTAATAAATTTGAGTCGGTTCACAAATGATTTGGGATTTGGACCCCACCAAGGGCCAACTCGGGACCCGGACCTCTTTCCGGGGCCAGCCCAAGACTGAAAGCAACAAGACTCACGGCTCGTCAATGAGCATGTCCGACGAAGCCCAGTCGGGTCGTTATGCGACAGACCCAAAAAGTAACTCGAGATGCGGACCCCCTCTTGGGGCTAGTCCGAGATCAAACAAAGCGAGGCCCATAGTCTAGCTACCAAACGGCCTAGCGAGGACCAAGCTGGGCCTCGCCTAGTTAACCCGAAGCAATCTGGCTGCGAAGTCCAGTTGGGCCTCACTCGATAAGGCCCAGTCCAATCCCGACTTCGCATAACCGCCGATTATGCAGATGTCACCACTTTTATGTGAACTCCCATAATCGTTCTGACAACCCGTATTAACGGTTTGGGGTACCCTATTTAAGGCAAAAAAAATTTCTAAAATACGAGTCGCATTTTCCATTAAGCAAGATATTATAGAGGATAGAGCACTAATACTTTCAAACCTTCACCCCTTCTTCTTAGTCTCGGCCCGTCGACTCGAGATGGGACGAGTCCAATTTCTTAACTCTTTTCTCATACGGCATACTCCCTCAGAATATGACATATCAGACAGAATTCCAAATTAATTTTTTATAATTTGTGGATATAAAGGATAAACTTTCTATCGAAATAAGAAATTAGATTTTCGTAATTTGACTGTGTAATAGAAGTTATTGATCATCTTCTCGCAAGAAAATTTTACTGCGAGGAAATATCCTCTGACTGGGCAATTGAGCTCAATTACTTAAATTATCACCTCACTAATCTCAATTATAATTATCAATCATGAAATATGAAAGTCAATGAACTAACTAGAGATATTTAGAAAAGACAAAGTTTAACGAAGAAGACTGGTCCATTTGATTAATTATATCCTGATCCAACGAAATGGACGGCTCCATTTTAATAGACGACAATCCGACAACTAACTAATCTAGCCCGTTCATTTCCCCCGCGTTGTAAATTAATGTACGATGACTGGAGTCGTCCGTTTGTACGAATAGGAGATAAACTGGAAGTCACCGATTTCCCTAAATTCCTACTGGATTAATAAAAAATTGAAAAGAAAAGAAAAATCCAACCTATTCTGAAAAAAAAAAAAAAAAATTCCCAGACAGACTCTCTCTCTCACCTCTTGCTACCTGTCGTGTCTCCAACAAGATCTACCTCTGTATCCTTCGAAGAAAAACAGCGTGTTTATGGACTTTTGAAAATGTGGGGGTAATACCTGGCATTTTTGGAGCAAATTTCGATTCGGTAGGGAGCTGATACTTGCGATGCTTCAGCCTTGATTTGAAGGTTCAAGCGCCGATTTCCGAGTTTTTTTTCGTATGATTTGGTAGTATTAGCATTATATTTTGTTTAAAGTAGGAGGTTGAGAAATTTTCCCTTGGCAAGATGGATTTGTCAGGGATGAATGAGGAGTTAGCGGAGATCGAGGGACAGATCAATGATATTCTTCGCGCATTATCGTAAGGATTCGACTCTCTTATTATTATTATTGTTTTCTTTTATCGCTATGCTCATTTTTGGGTAAAATGTTAGAGATTTGTGCTTCCAATGATTCCAAATTAGTGGCAAATGTACGAGCGTAATCAGCTGAAATTATGCTCCATCAAGTAAAATATCAATGTAATTCTTCTGAAGTCAATAATCTGTTGTTAATAGGTGATATACTTTTGTGTTCACTCATGATCCAGAGGCCAAATTTTATTAGGAATGTACTTTAGGATTTCCAAATTTAACAGTGCGCTTGTGTCAGGAATGTCTTGATTTCTACTGTGTATTGAAGAATTCATTCAAACTGTGTGCTATTTTCAATCATTTTTAGGATTTTTTTTCCCCTTCGAGGGGGAGGGGGTAGGACTGTTACATTTAATTAACATGAATATATACTTGGCAGAAATGGGTTTCAAAAATTGGAGAAGATTAAGGATGCTAACAGGAGAAGTCGGCAGCTTGAAGAGCTTACCGACAAAATGCGAGATTGTAAGAGGTACTTGCTTTTAGATATTTTTCAACTCCATGTCTAAATGAAATTCCATCTTCTATTGGTGCACTATCATTTTTACCCCATGGAGTGTGGATATGTGCCATAATGTAGGGTACCTAATTAACTTGTTGTTTAATTTGATAGGAATTCAATTATAGCACTTCAATTAAGCAGTGCTGTGAGACCCACAAATTCAATAGTAATTAAATATGATGTCTATGTAGGCTAATAAAGGATTTTGAGAGATTGGTGAAGGAAGAGGAGGCCACAAATTCACATGATACCATCAAAATGCTTAATGATAGAAAACAATCTATGGTACGCTCAATTGGGCTTCTTTTTGGACACTACAAATCAATCTCTATCCATGGTGTTTCAAATATAATGTGTAACTAATCAAAAGAACTTGTGATTTTCTTTTTTTAGATCAAGGAACTAAACTCATATGTTGCTCTGAAGAAGCAGTAAGTCTTCTCTTCCTAGTAAATTGGCAATTTTAATCTCCTCTTAATCCTACCAGAAAAAAGCTTAATCGGGAATGACGTTATCTTTTGATTTTATTACATCAAATGGTTATAATATGGTTGTTCTTATTTTAATAAATGACAGACAGCAAAGTGAAAACAAACGAATTGACCTGTTTGGAGGGGCTAATGCTGAAAATGATTATGATGAGAACGTAGTGTTAGCATCATGTAAGTTATTCTCTTCTAGCCTGCATATATCTGTTGTATTGCAGTTTGCTGTGGATTTTGGTGCCCTAGTCACATGTAGTACCGGTAGAACTGTAAAAGTATAGCAACTGGCTCGGAACATTTGTTACAGGAGAAGTATACGGTTGCTACTGAGTCTTTTCTTTATATTAATTTGTGTTTTCTACTTGTTTTTTAATTTGTTTTTGCTTTGGAGATATTTGGTGGGATTATAGATTCTCTAAATAGCAATCACCTATCTCAAACTTTAGTCTATTCAAATTAATTTTTCTTGAATTCACTTCTGTTTACCTATTGCAGCTATGACAAACCAACAACTAGTGGACCAGGGAAATAGTCTGATGGATGAGACTGATCAGTCCATTGAAAGGTCTAAACAGGTAAACATCCTTTGTTCTTTTTGTGTTTAACTCCAAGCTACATTACTAATTGCATAAATGGTCCCTACTACAGTACTCTTACAGTAACACTCACTTAAGTAGCTATATGCATTGTTACCTAAGATAAAATATTGTAATACCTTCTTTGATTTAATAATCTTTAGTAACTCATCACCTTTTAGGTTCTTTTTTCCCCTAGCATTCTTGCCGAATCTCTTAAAACTATTATTTGACTAGCATGATATCATTGGTATTCCCATTTGATTAAACTTGTTGATTCTCTTCCTAATTGTACTTGACTAGACTGTGCAAAGTACTATCAATGTTGGAGCTGAGACAGCAGCCGCTCTTAAAGCACAGGTTAGCAAGTTACCCCCCTTCTTTTTACATAATTATCAACTTTTCAGTAATATTTATTGTCAGTAACACATTCCAATTTTCAGACTGAACAAATGAGTAGAGTTGTAAATGAGCTCGACTCGATCCATTTCTCCATTAAAAAGGCTTCCAAGTTAGTTAAAGAAATCGGTCGACAGGTTATTTTATTTTATCCCACTTTGCATTTCTCAAAAATTATGTTTATAATATTTTGTCCTTGTTGAATTTATTATTATTATTTTCTGAACTCAGGTTGCAACTGATAAGTGCATAATGGCCTTGCTCTGTCTCATTGTGATTGGTGTGATAGCCATAATAATTGTGAAGGTGACTATATATCTATATACCATATCTCTTGGCAAGAATTTGAATGCTTAATGCGAACATCAAAAATCTTGTACAGGAGAAATCCGAGCTATTATTATTATATGGTATTGTGCTGGTACGATTCGGTACCAGGCTAAACACATGCTAATCCTCCCTTAACCCTTTTTCATTGTGCTATTTCTTAAATTGTTTGTACAATTTCAGATTGTCAACCCGCATAACAAGGATATAGCAAATATACCAGGCCTTGCCCCACCAGCTAACAGAAGACTCCTCTGGATCCCAGATTGAACAAGATTCATTTTCAAGTACAAAAAAATATATAAATCTCTGATTCAGAATCCAAGTTCAATTTTCCACTTCACATTTGTTCAAAAATTTAAAGTCATTTTGATTGTTAAAGGATCGGATGTCACTTTTAGTGACCTCTGTACGAAGGAATGTTTCTTTGAACTATCATGACAGGTTGTACTTATTTTCTCTATGATGACCACACAATGTTGACATTGAAATCAAATGCCTTTTATCTATTTTTTTCCCCCTTTTTTTGCGGTAAAATTGATTCAGATTGTATATTGCCTTATTCCTATGCATCTTTCTAGTTTTTATCCACAGAATAACAGGACTAAGATGCTAGACAAGACAAGGTAATGACTGAGTAATTATTAATTAGTTAGATCTAGACTAGAAAGGTCTAATTCATTAAAGGGCTCTAGAGTCTAGACAAGAGAAGGTGCGTATTTGCCTACCATTTGCCTACTTTATTAAAATAAATGGGTTAAAATTACCATTTAATCAAGACTAGTCAATAGGGGTGTCAATGGGTATGGTAAGGATCGGGTGGAAGCATTTTCATATCCGTACTTGTTAAAAATTATCCTTATCCACTACAAATTATCTTATTCGTATCCTATCCTTACCCGTTATGGTTATCGGATAACAAAATGGTAACGGGTAAATAACGGGTAATACTAATATAATAATTATTTTTATTATTTATTAAATAAAACAATAAAACATATACATTCATTTCACACATATATAATATTTTATTGGGAAAAAAAATTTGATCATGCTAAGTGCAAGAAAACTAATTAAAGTATTATTTTCAATGCTTATTAATATATATAATATATATAATTTTTTTTATAATTACCTAATTGGGTAACAGGTATGAAATAGGCTTTACTCGTATCCTTACCCGTTTAGATAATGAAAAAAAATCTTTACCCGTACCCGTACTAGATAAGTTCACGAAAAAAAAAAAAAATTTACCCGTATCTATCTTATCGGATACGGTACGGGTCGGATAAATGGGTAAAAGGGTGTCATTGACACCCCTACTAGTCAACCCTACATTTGTATTATTAATCTGCTCCCAGTTATTACTCCATGGTTGGTACTTGGTAGACATCACTTAGGCTGTGCTCCAGAAGGCGGAGTGAAATCGCCATTAAAGGTAAGGGAAGGGAAGGAAAACTCGTCATTTCACCTCATCTCTACTCCGATTTGGGGTTGAAGAATTTCGCCAAAACGTCGCGTAGCTTCCTCTCCGCTCCCTCTCCGATTTCCCCCCTTCTGGAGCGAGTGAACAACATTGGTCAGGCGCGGTCTAGCAAAATCCTACCTCCACATAATGATTCCCTTCCCCTCACTCTGCGTACCGCCTTCTAGAACACAGCCTTAGTAGTCTTCACTCAGAACCATTAGATTGAGTTTAAATTTGCAAACAATTCAAATTGTTGGTTCCTATGTGCATTGTTTTTCTTTTTGAATTACGAGATGATATATTTTCCCGTGCTTTTGTAGGCCAATTTGACTGTTCAAAATAATAGATGTTCGTTACTTCTTTAGAATGTAAGATGCAATATTTTTTCATTCAGATCTCGATTAAAAATGTAAACTCTTCACTAAATGATAATGGCCAAGCGGAAACATTTGAAATGAAAGTCAAGCACTATATCAAATATTAACCTTTCTATAATTATCACGTCAAAAAACATAATAATTATGAGAATTAATAATGAAACAATTCTCACATTTTTAATGAAGTTTAAACATAATACTTTAAGAAAACTACTTGTACATCATAAAAACAAAACAAAAAAATGGACATACATACATACATATGCATAGGGGTGTTCATCAGTTCGGTTCGGTTGTGAACAAGACAAACCAAAGTTATAATTTGGTTTCTAAAATAGAACCGAACCGAACCGATTTAGCATTGCAACCGAACCGACCGAACCAAAGTTTTATTTCGGTTTGTTCAGTTCAAACTAAAATTTTTAAATATTATTTTTTTATTTAAAGCAACTGATTTATAATAAACTGAAGTATATTAAGAAATAAACCGAAGTATTTAAAGCAATTGATAAAGAAATAAACCAGAGCGGTCCGGATCAAATTCATAATATATAAATGTTCAGTCGGTTCGGTTACTTCGGTTTTGAAAATTATCAAACCGAACCGAACCGAACCGAAATTATAATTCGGTTTTAAAAAGCAAACTGAACTGAACCATTAAACCGAAAAAACCGAACCGTTTGGTTTGGTTCAAAACCGACTAAACCGGACCCAATGAACACCCCTACGTATGCATATGCTCTAAAAAATTGAATGGGGAACATTAACTCCCATTCTCTATGCTTAAATCCACCTATGATAAATAGTCTAATAATTAAAAAGATGCTGAAATGTGAACACATAATTTGGCACATCATATGATACTAATGAAAATTCAATTTCTCTGCAAATATTCCTAGCTACACTCCCCGAGTTAAGGTTGTTGTGTATATGTTAAGTATTTCAACTTGCTTCCTATGTTAACCGATCTCAAAAGGATATAAAATTAGAAGACCAAATTATTAATCTTATTTGGCAGGAAGACAAGATCCGAAGATCTCTCATTGCCACGCTGGAGACAATATTTTGGACAAGTATCCTCTCCGTTACTGTAAAAGATTCTCTTCACTTAACGGTTTGATATTAACTCTCAGCCGCTTTGAGATTCGGACTGACAGAGGGGGCAGTACTATTGGGCTTTGAGATTCGTGCCAAGTTAAAAAGTACGGTCCAGATCAAGTAATTGTAAAAGATCCCTATTACGGTACCGGGGAGGACCTGAATTCCAATATTTTCATCTAAATTCAAGTTGAGACAATTATTTAAACTTCTTCCTCTTCTTCGAAGTCTTTATTCCCAAACAAGTTGAATAGGTTAGAAATAAGACTCAACCAGAATGGGACTTCTCAGGAGGTCGCCCATCCTAGTACTAGTCCTACCTAATTTGTGAGGGTTTCATTTCCATAAAGAGACTGTTTTTTTACCGCTGTCTCGCCAAACCTTTCATGAACCCTCCTTTTTTCTGGCTTGGAACAGACTGTGTAGAAACTACACAGGCGGAGTTGAGATGTTAGACGCTTTTATGAAAGAGATAATTGTTGGTATATCAATTGAAACATTTTAAATTTTTTATTTTTTTCATTAAAATATTCAATTTTTTTTATTTCTGCATTCTAAATTAAAATACTTTCCTATTTCCTCATCAAAACACTCAAATCTCTTATTTCATTATTTTAAATTAAAATATTTTCCTATTTCCTGTTTAAATCTTAAAATTTAAATAAAATTAATCATTTGTTTGCACATAATCCTTCTGTTTTAAATATAATTATAATATTTTCCTATTTGTCTGTACATAATACTTTTATCATTTTGAATATTTAGAATATAATTATATATAAAAATATCAGATTTACTGAACCGGAAAATAGAAAAATATTAAATTTAAAATGGAAAATAAGATATTTGTGTGTTTTGATGGGAAATAGGAAAGTATTTTAATTTATAATGGGAAAATAAGATATTTGTGTGTTTTGATGGGAAACATGAAAGTATTTTAATTTAGAATGGAAAAATAAATTATTGAGTATTTTGATAGAGAATTAAGTAAATTACAATATTTTAATGACTATATATATCAACAATTCTATTTCTTCCTTGTCAAGAAAACAAAAAAAATGCTGCCTCCAAAAAGATATTGCAGACATTTCTGGATCCGCTACACCTTGTCAGGTCTGTATCTGCCACATGAGATCCAGCTCCTTTGGAGAGAATAATGCACCGCATAAGCAAAGACGTGAAGTCAAACCACTTGCACAAGTCACCATCTTAGAATTTAATGCCTTTGATTTTATTGGTCAATAATTAATTTACTTCCTTATTACTCTTACCAAACAACTTCCTCCATTTATTCTAGTCAGAGAAACCTCAGAACATCGACATCTGCTTTCTAATTTGACGTGACAGTTTTTAATTTAATTTCAGAATTTTTTATTTAAAAACTATGCAGTAAATTTCTTATTAAGAAACTGTTTATAAACTCGATGCTGATTAAATGATTGACTCAAATTATTTTTTTTAATTTGTTACTGATGTTGCTTAATAGAAACTTTAGAGATCTTAATTTCTAAAAAATAGTTAACAGTGATTTAGAAACTCATTTGAGTTGCTAGGATGTAAATGTTCTTATAGAAATAAAAACTGTTTATAAACGCAAATATTTAATTCTAGGAGAAGGTGTGATGACGTATACATAAATATTAATCAAAATATTAGAGAAAACTACGGTGTTTAGAATACATTACGGACTTACCTCCATAATCAATGGAATTTATTTTAAATAACTAAATCAAATATAAAACTGATCTACTTCGCGAGTGATGTATTTGTATGTAATATTTATGAATTTAATTTAAAATTAAGCGATAAAAGAAAATTATAAATTAATTGACCTCTATTTCTGTATAATTTGAGAGATTTTTAGTATTTTAAAATCTTTTTTTAATAAAAAAAATCAAGATCTTACATGAAAACACTTTTTATTTTATATTATATCTGTGACTCTCTCTCTCATTCTTATTGAAAAAAAAAATCAGCACTGTATTTGACTCACCACTTCTTGTTTGATCCCATTCCGGTTGCCTCCGCCCAAACTAAACTGACTAAAAAATTTATAAATTTTGTATATAAATGAATCAATCATAAATTAAATAAATTTTAATAATTTAAATTCATCATTCCAATAATTTTTGAACCTAAGACCAAGCACACAAAGAAGCTCGATGAACTCAATAAATTAGATACTGATATTCAATATCTTATCGTATCCGTATCCATATCTGAAAGAAAACTAGATACGGATATTCAATATTCGAATATCCGCGCGGATACGGATACGGATACAGATATGGATTTGAATTTTAATTATTTGTATTCGAATAGTAGATAAATACCATATAGTTTACTATATATTATGAAAATATTTATGTATATATTTACGGATATCCGATATCTGATCGTATTCGTATGTATTCATCTAATATCCGATCCGTATCTGTATTCATATCCGAAAATTAAAAGCAAATATGGATATAGTTCTACCACTATCCGATCAGTTTGCACCTCTAGTAGAACCGCAATCTTAGTACATTAGTACAAGCTCCATTTCTTTACACAGAGGTTGTAGTTTCAATTTTAGATAATAATATCTAAAAATTACTGGTGTACCGAAATCCTTTAATACAAGGAAAAACAATAGAAAGTGTATATTCACGATGTCAGCAACCAGCCGCACGGTCAATGCAACAGAAGATCCGGGACTCATTATTGATTTTATTGGTCTTATTGCAATTTCTTTTGTCGATTCTGTAGTAGTGTATTGATTATACCCGACCGGGTCGACCCAGACTGACCAAACCCGGGACCCGGACCCGGACCGATCCGGACCCGACCTTGAACCCGACCCGAACCGTCCTAAAGGGTTGGGTCGGGTTTGAAACGGGTCGGATGCGGTTTTCTGGGCGAAATCCGACCATACCCCCACCGTTTCAACCCGCCTACTCGAACCCGACCCGGACCGGCCTAAACCCGACCCGCCCCGCCCGAACCCGACCCAAAACCGGCCTAACCCGGGTGAACCCGACCTAACCCGGGTGAACCCGACCCTAACCCGGGTTAACCCGCCCTAACCCGCCCTTAACCCGCCCAAAACCCGACCCTAACCCGACCTAACCCCCCCCAACCCGGCGGGACCCGTCCCAACCCGGCCAACCCGACCCCCACCGAAAATTTTCAAATTTTTTTAAAAAAAACGGTAAACTTTCCCTCCAAAAAAAAAAACCATAAATACACCCCCATTCTTCATACATTTTCACATCTCATACTCATTATTTTCAATCTCTCATTCTCTCAATCTCATATTCTCATACTCTCAATATTTTCATTATTCTCAAATTTTATTTTTATTGTTTAAAAAAAAAGAGTTGCAATTTATTTCATTCTACAAATATGCAAACGGAATTACGAAAGTAGAGGAATTACGAAGTTCGGCACCTCCCGCAAGATTTTTCCGCGAGATTAAAAGGTTAGATTTATTTTTAGTAATTGTTAGATAATTAGAATTAGTTTAAATAGGTTAATTTAGTAATTGTTAGGAATTGTTAGATAATTTTTAGTAATTGTTATTTGTTAGTAATGTTTAGTAATTTTTAGTAATTTTGAGTAATTGTTAGTAATTTTTAGTAATTTTTAGATATTGTTAGTAATTGTTAGATAATTTTTAGTAATTGTTAGTAATTTTTAGTAATTTTTAGTAATTGTTAGATATTGTTAGTAATTTTGAGTAATTCGGATTTATATTTAATAGGTTAGATTTTCTTTTTTAAATTCGGATTTATTTTTAAATTTGTTAGATAAATAAGCTAGATTTTTTTTAGAAGTTATATTTGTTTGTTCAAATTAGAGTTTAATAGGTTACATATTTTGAAATATGTTAGATTTATTTGTTTGTTCAAATAAATGTTATATTTGTTTGTTCGAATAAATGTTATATTTGTTTTGAAATATTTAGGAATATTTTTTAAAATTAGAGTTATAGTTGTTTGTTCAAATTAGAGTTATTTGTTTGTTTGTTCAAATTGAATATTTTTTAAGATTAGATTTTTTAATCTTTGAATATTTTTCCGATTTATTTTTAATAGGTTAGATTTTAGATTTTAGATTTATTTTTAAATTCGGATTTATTTTAGATTTATTGAATTTTTCAAAATTCGGATTTTTTTTTAATATGTTATATTTTATTTGTTAAATTTTGAATATGTTAGATAATAAGATTTGAATATATTAGATTATTGGATATGTTAGATTTTTGAATATGTTAGATTATTGGATTTTATTTTTGAATATGTTAGATTATTGGATATGTTAGATTATTGGATTTGTTAGATTATTATATTTTATTTTGAAATTCGGATTTATTTTGAAATAGGTTAGATTTTATTTTTTGAAATTCGGTTTTTATTTTTAAATAGGTTAGAGAAATAAGTTATATTTTATTTTTGAATTTGTTGGATAGTTAGATTTATTTTAAACATGTTATCTTTATTTTTAATAGGTTACATTTGAATATTTTGAAATATGTTAGATTTTAGATTTATTTTTAAATATGTTAGATTATTGGATTTGTTAGATTATTGGATTTTATTTTGAAATAGGTTAGATTTTACTTTTTAAAATTCGGATTTTATTTATAAATAGGTTAGATAAATAGATTTGTTAGATAAATATGTTATATTTTATTTTTTAAATTTTGAATATGTTAGATAATAAGATTTGAATATATTAGATTATTGGATATGTTAGATTTTTGAATATGTTAGATTATTGGATTTTATTTTTGAATATGTTAGATTATATGATATGTTAGATTATTGGATTTGTTAGATTATTGTATTTTATTTTGAAATTCGGATTTATTTTGAAATAGATTAGATTTTATTTTTTAAAATTCGGATTTATCTTAAATAGGTTAGATAAATAAGTTATATTTTATTTTTGAATTTGTTGGATAGTTATATTTATTTTTGAATATGTTATATTTAGTTTGTAATAGGTTACATTTGAATATTTTGAAATATGTTAGATTTTAGATTGTGCATGGTGCCTAAACCCAATCATGAATGGTGAATGTTAGATTTTAGATTTTAGATTTGTTGGATAGTTATCATTTCATCCGGTCCCTAAACCCAATCATGAATGGTGCACTGTTTCACCAAAAATGTGCTTGCCATATACTAAACCTTACCGTAAAAGATGGCCTTAAAGTAGAAGCCGTAAATGACTTGATAATTAAATTTAAGGGAGGTCTTGCCCATATTTATTCAAACCAAGAAAGAAAACAAAATTTCGCAGCTTTGTACGAAAGAATAGGTTTGGGCAAAATGAGGGTACCTTGGGATATAAACACCCGTTGGAATTCCACTTACAGGATGCTGCACCGATGCATTCCTTACAAGGCGACTATAGGGGAGATGTTGAGGTCGACGAACGAAGGACAGGCTTTGGAACTCACCGACCCCGAATGGCAGCGAATAATAATGCTTGCACAATTCCTTAGAACCTTTTTCACCGCAACCGTCAAATCATCTTGCTCGTACTCACCGACGGCACATGAGTTGCTGCACCTTCTCTACTATATTTCCAAGGTGTACCGTGAGATGGAAGATAGGGATAGTGAGGATTCCCCTCTCCATCCGATCGTAGCAACTATGAAGGTAAAATTTCTTAAATATTGGGAAGAGGTACCCCTCTTGACCGTTCTCGCAAACTGCCTCCATCCGGCATACAAGAAGAAGTTCATGGTAAAAATAATTCAACAATACAAGAGAAATCTAAAATTAAATTGGAGGGACGAGGAGCCCCGCGTACAAAAGGCATTGGAGGACATGTTTGCCATATACAGCGAAAGAAGAAATGCCGACCAACCGCCTTCGACCGGTGGCGTGAGGTATGAATATAAATATACATATGTGTTTAATATTTATTATTTATAATATCTACATTATTTGTCCACTAATTTTTTCTATTGTTTTAATAGTCTATCCACACACAGCAGTACTGGATTGTTAGGCGATTTCCAGGATGATGACGACCCGACGGGATCCCAAGGTAACACGAACGAGTTAATGAGCTACTGTTTGGGGACCAACGAAAATGAAGGAGTTGACTTCATGGATTGGTGGAGGAGGAATGCAACTGCCTATCCAACACTAGCGATGATGGCCCGCGACATATTTGCCGTGCCCGTGTCAACCGTCCCTTCCGAATCTTGTTTTAGCTCGGCGAACAGGATCCTCACCGATAAACGAAGTAAGCTGGGTGCACATGTTTTCGAGAGACTTGTGTGCTTGAAAGACTGGATTGATGCTGAAAATCGCACGCAACATGCCATGGGATTGGAAGTGTCATCATCCGGTGTCGACACTCAAGAAAGCGGTACCGAGGGACCTGAGCCTAACGAAGATTCGGACGGTGAGCAAGAGAACGACCTATGGTATATGCACAACAACTACTAGATAGGTAGTGTCGGTATAAAATTCTAACCTCTTTTAATCTTTATTGTTATTTTTTTAAATTATAATTTCTAAATATTTCAATTGTTTCATTTTAAAGAATAATTACTAACAAAAAAAAAGTTAGAACTCCGCCTATGTTATTTTACATAGCCGGTCCCAAGCCCGGAATAAAGGAGGAGGGTAACTTTTGTTTTTAAATAATTCGGTTTTAAACTAATTCGGTATATCTCGGTTTTAGAATAATTTGGTTTTAGACTAATTTGATTTAACAAAATTCAGTTTTAACTTAATTTGATTTTGTTATAACAAAAATATATTGAGTTCAAATAAAAAAAAAGGAAAAAAAAAACTGAAAAAAAAACAGCCAAAAACGTTTCTGGAAACAGAAACAAAAAACAGAAAAAAAAAAAAACCGAACCGGACCTACCCGGACCGGACCGACGTCCCGACCCGACCCAACCCGCCGGGTTTAGGCCGGGTAAGGGTCGGCCGACTCAAACCCCAACCCGACTCAACCCGTTGACCCGGGCTAACCCATGCCCGAGTCAACCCGGGACCGGTCGGGTTTGTACCGGACCGACCCGACCGAACCCTTTTCATAACACTATTCTATAGCCGATTGTAGGTAACCAGAATTCATATCACCGACGGTACTGTAATAGGGAATCTTTTACAATTACTTGATCTGGACCGTTCTTTTTAACTTGGCACGAATCTCAAAGCTCAATAATACTACCCCTTCAGTTACCCGAATCCCA
The DNA here is from genome assembly GCA_025461045.1 of Carex parvula. Classification (NCBI taxonomy): domain Eukaryota; kingdom Viridiplantae; phylum Streptophyta; class Magnoliopsida; order Poales; family Cyperaceae; genus Carex; species Carex parvula. Next base: position 219,787 of record JAJGRW010000208.1, on the reverse strand, counting down.
AACCGGCTGAGAATTAATCTCAACCGTAAATAGCTAATTGTAAAAGGGAATCTTTTACGGTACCGTCGAGGATATGGACTCGTAGGTAACCATACTTAAAAAATACTAAAATAGAGAGATGAAAAATGTGTTCCATATATTCTGTTCAGCACGCGGTTGCTTTCAGCTTCAGCCTTTTGTTTCTTCTTCCCATTGAAAAAACAAGGCACGACTAAAATTTATTGAAGGGAGAAAGAGATAGATTGATAGAGAACGACAGAGACTGTGCGGTTTGTTCCCCTGTTTCTTGTCTCGATCTACACTCATTCCTTCTCTTTTCACACTCTTTTGTTCCTTTGAAGTTTGCCTCAAATTTCCTTTCTTTGTTCATGTTATGGTTTCAATTCCATCTCCTAGAGACATCTTTGTTTGAAATATACTATAGATTATTTCATTTTGGTTGAAAATTGTCAAGGTTTGGTTTTTTTTTTTTTTTCCCCTCTTCTTAGTTTGTCAGTGAAAAGGGGATGACTAAATCATCCAATTTCAAGTAATTAAGCAAAGGCCTCTGTTTGCTTCCATTCTTACACATGTTCTAATTTTGATTGCCAATTTCAAGATCTGTTACAGCAATAAATGGGTTGTTTAAACTTCAAAAAAGGTCCAAAATCAAAGCCGAAAGGAAGTGTAGCCTCTGAAAAATCATCCAACAAACCGCTCCAATCCAAAACCTACACTGAGAAATCAAAGAATTTATCAAGCAGTGTGAAACCTGATCAATCCATAACCAAAAGTGTAAAGGCTACACCACCTAGATGCAGTATACCAAACTTGTACGAGCAGAGAGGTCAGAAGCTGCGTGTATTTGATTTTGAAGAGCTTAGAGCTGCCACGAATGATTTCAACAGAGCACTGAACTTGGGGAAGGTGGATTTGGGACTGTGTTTAAAGGTTTTCTCAAGTGTCGAGATAGCAATGGAGAGAGGCTTGTGGTTGCTGTAAAACGGCTCAAGCAAAAAAGTTTACAGGTACAACACTGCTACTGTCCAAATTTATATATTAGTTATGACCTGTACCACTGATGCTGGTACGGTACTGGTGCAACTGATTCTGGTATGGTACCGGTGCTCACCAGCACACATTCTGTACGAAAATATCTAATCGTCATAACTTGGTCTGATCAAATCACACATTATTTTCCTTATTTACTGGTACAATGACAGTGACCTTGTACTAGTAGGATTTTTCCTTTTAGATAACCAGATAAGAGTAGTTTTGGCCAAAATTCAATGAACCAATTTGTAAAGCTCAGATTTAATCATATTCCATCCGCCACCCTTCACCAAAATACAAAAAAAATAAGGAACAGAAAATTAGATTCTCCATTCCTCCTTAATATTGTTGAACAATAGGTTTTTGTTTTCTTTTTCGAATTCCTTAATTCAATTGAGATGACAATAAACCACAATTCATCCCTAAATCTCTGAAGAAGAAAAGAAAATTCTGAAAAAAAAAAATAAAGAGACTCAATTAGGGGTACTAATTTGTATAAAAACCTACCAGGGGCACAAGCAATGGCTGGCTGAAGTATTATTCCTCGGTGTAGTCGAGCATCCAAATCTGGTAAAACTTATCGGATACTGTTCTGTGGATGGAGAGAAAGGAAACCAGCGGCTTTTGGTTTATGAATTTATGCCGAACAAAACCCTAGAAGACCATTTGTTCAGTCGAGCGTACCCGCCTCTGTCATGGGATTTGAGATTGCAAATCATTCTAGGCTCAGCTGAAGGTTTGGTTTATCTTCATGAAGGACTTGAAGTTCAGGTCTGGTAAATAAGTTTTGCTATGTTTTGTGAAACTGTTAAAAGTATGAAGAACTCAACTAATTAAAGGGACATTTTTTTCAATTTTTTTTAAATTAGGCGGTATTTTGCATATATTCAAAACAGATTGTTCCTCTGAGACCCTTTAATCAATAGTTCTTTTGTTTAGTTTTATGTTATTTTGCATAATTAATGAATGTAATCTAGAAATTTCCTAAATGGAGAAAAAAAAAAAAAGACAACATGTGATGTTGCTAAAAAGTACAAAAAAAAAGGGGGGATTCTTGTGTGCAAATTAATAAATGTCTTTAATTGTTAATGATATGAGGTCCTAATAAATTCTTTTTAGCAGATAATATTTCGGGATTTCAAGGCATCAAATATATTGCTGGACAAGGAGTTTAATCCGAAATTGTCCGATTTTGGCCTGGCAAGAGAGGGACCCACTGCCAGTAAAACTCACGTTTCTACAGCTGTATGTTCATCTTTGCTTGTGCTAGTATAAGAATTATCATACCAATTTTGGTTATCTATGACCAATAAAGTTATTTATTACAAATGTGTCTAGCAATTGGCTCTTAATTACCAACCAACGCATATGAATGCAAAGCTAAAATGTTCTAAATCATAACATACTGTCATTTTACCAGGTGGTAGGCACGCATGGCTACGCAGCTCCGGACTACATCCAAACCGGCCATCTCACCATAAAGAGCGATGTGTGGAGCTTTGGTGTAGTACTCTATGAGCTACTCACCGGGCGGCGCTCACTGGAGCAAAACCGGCCGCAGGCAGAGCGAAAGCTTCTCAATTGGGTCAAACAATACCCGCCTGAGGCCACTAATTTTAGTGTTATAATGGACCCAAGATTGCGAAACCAGTATCCTCTCAAGGCGGCTCGGGAGATCGCCAGGCTGGCAGACCGGTGCCTTGTCAAGGACCCGAAACAACGGCCTGGTATGACTGAGGTTGTACGAGTTTTGAAAGAAGCAATGCAAATTAAAGTTAAAGGGTAATTAATTGTAGATTGTATTGTATAATGCAAAAATAGAGGTAGTGGCTGTGCAAGGAGAATAACTGTATTGAGTGAAATTTGGTGAAAATAATGTTATGCCTAATATATTAATGATGTCACGTTAATGGAATCTGACAAATTTAAACCGATCTTGTTAAACAATTTTCAAAGTTATATTTATGTTTTCTGAAAAATCTTCATTTTTAAAAATTCTAATAAAATAGTAAAAGAATTTAAAAAAAATATAAAATTGGCTACAAATATATTTTAATATGAAGATCATGTTAAACAATTTGGATCGATTATTTGAATTTTGAAAACATAAATATAACTTGTAAGTATATGTCATGAAAGAGGAGGGTTCAAATGCCTCCATTTTTCATGCCTCCACCATGCCTCCATTTTTAAAAATTTTAATAACTCAAAATTTAAAACTTAAAAGTCAAAATAAAACCGTTGGATATGATCTACATCATTTTATCTATGCACGTGTAAAAAATTATCACATTTCAATTATGTTTTGGTTGTCATCAAGAACTTGTAAAAAACGTACTAATGTAGATAATTTCTAGATGTTAATTTTTCAACTTATTGATTCACATAAAAATAAAATAAAAAATGTGATAATTTTTTATGAGTACATAGATAAAATGATGTAGATCATATCCAACGGTTTTATTTTAACTTTTAAGTTTTAAATTTTGAGTTATTAAAGTTTTTAAAAATAGAGGCATGATGGAGGCATGAAAAATGAAGGCATTTGAACCCTCCTCGTCATGATATGATATGCTTACAAGTATAACAAGTGAAAGAGGACTGAAACACCGCGTCAAATAGAACACATTATATATGGGTTTGGAGGCCCAGCCCAAATTAACGACACCAGCTCCAATTTTGTTTGACAGAAAAGCCCGTAGGCAATTTGCTCTTACATGTTTTGTCATGTTATGCGCTCTTCGCCTTCGGTAAACCGGAGACTTGTGATCCAAATCCCCGAGAAATAGAATCCGAAAATGGAGAAGAAGCTGACGATTGTTCAGACCATGACGGCCGCTGGTGTCTTCTCCGCCATCTCTTTCTGGTTAGCTCCTTCGCACTTACTCACACGTGCATTCTAGGGTTTCGACGCTTAACCTCTCCCGACTCCTCCTCTCTTCTTAGGTACGGTTTCATGTTTGGCAGAGAATCCGCTCGGAAGGAGCTTAGCGGCCTGATAGAAGATCTCAAGCGGGGCAACTCCTCTCCCCCCGACGAAGCATCTCGCAAACCCTAATTTCTAGCGAGGTACTTTGCGAAATCGATTTCATTTGTCGCTGAATTTTTCGTAATCGGAATAAAATTTTGATCTTTGTTTGTTGATTAGAGTAGGTTTTGTCCTTTTCTCTTCTGTGTGCTACGACAATTTGTGTAGTAGACAGGATCATTGGCGTACAATTTTGATGCGTAAATGTTGTACTGTGTTTCGTGGATCTATAAAAAAAAATGTAATAAATTGTTACTGAAGAAAGCTCACGAAAGGCCAATAGATATTCATCGTCTGAAAATTTAAGATTCATTTAAAGAAATCTGTTTCAGATATATATTTTTTAATTCCATTGGATGTTCTTGAATATAATTGAATTGGGATTAGTATGTCTTACCAATGCTTGAGCCACTGGATACATTTGGTAATTAAATTCCTTTCAACCTTGAAAGAAAATAACATCCTATACAGTACTTTCGTTTCTCCGTTGTCTTATAATTAATTCAAAAGTTCAACAGTATTCTAAATACTTCTGGCTGTAGGTATTTATATATAGAATTACTGCCTAAAGAAGAGACATTGATCGTGATTATATACACAGCCTCAGTGTTTTAATATTCGGTTCTCATGTGGTATTCGGAAGGCCACCGCATACCGCATACCGCATATACGGTATGCTGCCGAATATGCAGATTCTTATTCGGATTTATATATGCGGATTTGTTATTAAATATTTAATCTCACAGTACTTAAATACAATAAGGCAACATGTAGAGAGGTTATCTTCTGAGTGGGCGCTTGAAGAGAACATCTACCTGACAGGTCTGAAACTCATTTAATGAGTTATGAATTCGGGTCCGGAACTCTTTTAATGGATTTTGAATGTTTTTAAAATTATTTTAAAGCATGGATTCAATATACGGTCCGAATAGCTATTTTCTATTCGGCCGGATACTGAATAGGAATATACGGCCGTATATTCACCGAATATAACCGAATTTTAAAACTCTGCACAGCCTACAGTTAAATATTATATAAGTCCTGAACTTTGTTTTTTTTTTTTTTTGGAGTAAATTGGTAATAGTATCCTCTGTTTCATTGAAACCATGTTCAAATATTGAACTTGAAGTTTACAATAAATAGGAATTTCCCTATCATGTATCTGTCAATTTGTTCCTATGTCATTGCCTCGGGAACCAATTAAGATTATTTCTCTGTAGCCCTCCTTCATGTTAAATATATACAGGATTGTAATTTTTTTCCTATATGCATATATGAGTTTTTTCTGCATAAGAAATAAAAAAACAGAAGCAGAATACATTCGGTTTGATTTGCATGTGCGAAGGGTGAACTAACAGGCCAAGCCTAATGTTAGTAAAAAAAAAAAATATCTTTTAAAAGTTTCAAGTTGCTTCTCCATGGAATATACAATTTTTGTAAAGGATGGGAGCCTTGAAATAAAAGCTTCAAATCATATCCTGAGGTTCATACATAATGTTATTTGGAGCATATGATTATGCAAAGGTTAGAAATTACATGAATTCTAGCAATCCAAAAAAAAAAAAAAATATAACTTAATTTACAACGACATGGAACAGAATAACAATAGATGCTTGTGCTATCCGCTAATACAATTCATGTTCCCTTAACTACACCACAAAAACCTCACACAAACTAGACCCGCCACCGTCACTGAGACCAAGATCACAGTGAGGGGAGGGGGGGGGGGGGGGTGGTTTGATTTACATGCAACAGTCATGTCTTTAAATTAACCCTGAAAAATGCTTCAAGCCAACAGTATTAACTTCTGCAAAAACTTGCTTCATTTATAATATGGCAACAAGAAGCAAGTATCATTTTCTAGGGCTCCATGAATGTTACATTAGTTGCAAACCCGGAATTTTGCAGACTAATCAGGCCACAAGCTGTCAGGTTTGCGATAGTCGGTCGCTTCTGAATGTAAAACATACTCTTATTTTGCTGTTCCTCTTCATAGCTGTTTCTCACCAAGTAATTACCAACTTTATATGAAACAGGTGATTTGGTTATCAGGCGCTGCCTACGCTCGACTGTCTCGAGTGCTTCATCCATCTCCATCTGCTCGGTCCTGCACTTCTCGCTGCAAAATGCTTCATCCCCTCTGTAATCAAGAAAATGAAGCATTCTTTAGCTAAACAATGCATTTTACGTTAATTACGTTAATAGAAATGCAGTTTGTAAATAGTAGCAAATAAGTTCTATTTTAAAAAAAAAAAAAAATTCAATTTGAGCCTAAAATTTTCAGAACTTTGTTTACCTTAAAAGGATACTAATGGGAAAATGATTGGAAAATATATTTAATGCATAAATAAGGGCAAATAAAGTTCAGTTAGTTTTCTACTTTTTATAATTTGTTAACATTTTGAATAGCAATAAATACTAGAGCAAAAGTGATCCTAAAATCTACTTAATAAGCTTTTGGAGACCGAAAATTTTCTATGTGCAATGTTTCTGGAATATTAACCTGACGGTTTAGCATATAAAACATGGTAATACTTGGTAATCTCAGTCCAATTAATCATCAAAGACGACCACAACTGATCATTCTAAGCAATTAGAATCTTTGAAGCACATTGTAATTAAGACCCTCCCATAACCACTATGTATTCAATTAAAAGAATGAGAACTAAAATTTATCACACACCTGTACATGAAAATTTCATGGCCACTAGAGATGGGATTCTGGCAGAGAAAGCACCATTCAAGGAAGTGATGCTCCCCTTCATCTGATTCTCCGACCAAGAAAAACCGCTCCTCGTAGTGTTGACAGTGTTTTTTTGTCGGAGTGTTGTTCATATTTGATTCGTCCTCAAACATAAATAAATTGAGAGAGTTTGAAGAACTGGATGACACTGAACTCAGAGATGAACCGGAGCTGGTGGTGGCGGTGGCTAGTTCCATGGCTGAGAACTTGTGATATTGTTAGCTTTTCTTCCCCATTTATTATTAGCTTTATCTTTCTTTCTTTTTCTTTCTTTTGTATTTTGAGGGCTTGATGATGAGGGAACAGGCACGGGAGCTTATTATATAATATATACCGTTGTTTGGAGAAGTGGAATTGATCACTGCCTCACTGGTGGTTGGATCATATGTGCTTCCTGTTCTCCATTTAATGCATAAACATAGAAGGTATGTAATATGTTTATAATAATGAATACAAGGATAGTTAGACTATCATATAAAGATAAAATTCATATTTGAGTGAGGGTATGTAATATGTATATTGTGGGACTCGGGTTATGTAAAGTTTAAGTAGTTGATCAGAACCGTTAAATATGATTTACATATGAAAAATATATTTAGAGACCAAATTTCACATTTTTTTTTTAGATTTTTTATTATTTTTTAGATATATAGAAAATTACTGCATGATCTAAGGTTTTTGAATCAAGTGAATTTTTTTTTTTTTTAAATCTTCGCAGAAGCTACAGAATTAAGGGAATTTTACCTATCTAAAAATAATAATATAATAATTTAGAAAGATATAAAAACAGAGATATAACCCTAGCCTCACTCTTGTTATTTTACATATATATTTTAATATTTAGATGTTTTATAATTATTATAAATGGAATGATATTATAAAGTACTTTTTTAAAATAATATATTTATAATAATGAATATTGTTATGTAGATTTTAATTATATAAAAAAAACATGTGAATTTTGTTTATTTAAAATCTTATATATAAATATTGTAAGATTTTACATTGTGCATTCTCATGTCAAAAGGACAAAAAACACACACAAATTTATAGAATTAAATCGTAAATATTCTAATTGAAAGTTTCTTTGGAGGGCAAGCGTAAACAATAAATTGTAGACTAAGAAGAAGCATTGGGTTCGCATCATGAATGACGAGAGAATTCAAAACCATGGATGCATCATGAATGACGAGAGCAGCTCTGAGACAAAACCGTGGACTGGTTCGGCTATTAACTTATTTATTATCCACGCCACGAGCAAATATTTTTAATACATTATTGGTTAAGTGGATATGATGGGGATACAAATATATTATTATGCTTGTGGTATCCAAATTAATGTTTATCTTTGGGATCGCTTTCATGTTGGCATTATCTTATACTTTTTCCACGCCAAAGACTACTGTACTACCTGTGTTATTTTAAAGACTACTGTACTACCTGCGTTATTTCAAAGACTACTGTACTGTACTACCAGCGTTATTTCAAAGACTACTATACTACCTGCGTTATTTCAAAGACTACTGTACTGTACTACCAGCGTTATTTCAAAGACTACTGTACTACCTGCGTTATTTCAAAGACTACTATACTGTACTACCAGCGTTATTTCAAAGACTACTGTACTACCTGCGTTATTTCAAAGACTACTGTACTGTACTACCAGCGTTATTTCAAAGACTACTGTACTACCATGCGTTATTCAAAGACTACTGTACTGTACTACCAGCGTTATTTCAAAGACTACTGTACTACCTGCGTTTATTTCAAAGACTATTGTACTGTACTACCAGCGTTATTTCAAAGCTACTGTACTACCGTGCGTTTTGCAAAAGAAACCGTACTGTACTGTACTACCAGCGTTATTTCAAAGACTACTGTACTACCTGCGTTATTTCAAAGACTACTGTACTGTACTACCAGTGTATTTCAAAGACTACTGTACTACCCTGCGTTATTTCAAAGACTACTGACGTACTAACCAGCGTTATTTCAAAGACTACTGTACTACCAGCGTTATCTCAAGACTGAGCTATAGGTTTTAAAACTTTTAAATTAAATGAAAAAATGTTAACTTACACGAGTGCATTTGTCAACAGCCAACAAATTTGATGGTTATTTCATTTTCTTTCAGTTGTTTATTTATTAATTTATAGCAAAATACTGATTTTTTTTGTATATTTAGAATAAAGTATTTTTTTTGCTGGAAATGAAAGAAATTGAGTTAATTTTCAAAAATATAGATAACACCTGACCAGACTAAAGGTTTCGGTGCAAAATTGAGATACTTGTTAAACGAATTCATATACACCTCAGGTTACCTTGACTCAACCAAATTATGATCGGACGGTTATTGTAACATGGCACGAATTTCAAAACAGACGCCCTACAATATCCATAGGCACCGGATTGAGTTTGACCCACATAGAATTAATCTGGACCATCCGTTTCAATTTGCTTGAGTCAGTACCTGGGAGGATACGGATCCGCGTTATCTCCAGCTCCTCCCAAGTACCGTAGAGGATCCAACTCACTGTTACGGTTGAGATTCGGGCTAGATTGGACTTGGAGATTCATACCAAATTAGAAAGAACGGTCCAGATCCACTAATTGTAAAAGATTCTCTGAAACTCAGATAATGGAGAGGATGTGAATTCGGGACTGTGCTTGGCCTTTGGCGGCTGATAGGCTGCCGAAAATTTTATTAATATTCAAAATATTTATTTAATTTCAAAATCTACACCATATTAGACAAGATTTCGAAAATTACCCAAAAATTCACATATTTATTTTCCGATTTCAGGCCGAATTACAGCAAATTATTGCTTTTGCTTTTGGAATTGCCTTTGGCGGCTGATAAGCTGATTGATCCTTTCCTTCCAAGGGGCGAACGTCAGGCCAAAATACAAAAACGGGAGAATTTCATGTATACCCTCAAAAATTTAAAATTTTGTGTATTTCTCTCTAAAATTTATAATATCATATTTATCCTTTTAAATTTCAAGAAACCCACAATTTTTTATTTAATTTATTGACTTTTTTATTAAAACTTATTTTAATTGTATAAATATTCATTTTATCTTTATTGAAAAATAAAATTGTAGTATGTGTAAGAAAAATATTATGTCTTCTAACTGATTGATTTCCACGGAAAAAAATTATTTATTTATCAACTTGTATCGTATTCACGGTTGCATATAAGCATATACTTGTGTCATAAATAAGAAAATTCATCATTTGCTCTGAATCGACAAATTAGGAGACCAAATATTTCTCTTAAACATGCTAAATATATTTATTTTTAATAAAAGAATAAAATTAATACTTTATAAATTTAAATTGAGTTTTAATAGAAACCCAATAAATGATAAACTTGTTAGATTTGGAAATTTATAAGTATAAATATGATATTATAAATTTTAGAGGGGAAATATGTAATTTTGAGATTTTTTAAGGGTATACATAAAATTCCCCTAAAACAAATAAAGTTATAACCATCCATTTACACGTCATTCAGGATTCATTGTTGGAAACCTTAAAACCTTGCCGAGAAAGTTCAAAACCACATTAATTCACACGTCATTCAAGTGTAAAATTAATTAGTTGCCTCCATAAATTAACCAACTCTTAAATTATTCCATCTTTGTTCTTTTCCCCAAAAAAATTTGGACTCGCAATTCAAAAGATGATATTTTTTTCGAGATCAAGCGGCTCTAAACAACACAATGATTTTTTTTTCTTTTTATTTATTATTTCCCACTTTATTTGACATCAAATTATTTTTTTTCTTTATGTTATTTTTCTTCTATTGTTTAATTCATCTGCTCTAGGATTCAAGAAAGGGATGACAAGATAACTTTGTTGGGTACTATTTTTTTCAATTCATCTCCCTTTCTAAAAAAAAATTAATTGACAATTCATGATTTTTTCAAGAGAGAAATTAAATTTGTTTAAGCCAATTATAAACCATTAATTAGAAAAAAAAAAATAATGAATTGTAGCCATTAAGAAAGGGAATTCCTTTTGGAGCATAAGGAAACTATGATAAATTATTATAACAATTAGAAATTCTCAATACTAGGCACTTATGATGTATAGTATAGAAGGCTATGATTACACAATTAATATCTTAAATGTATACATATCCATGTAGGATATTTTTAGGCGTACGCAATACTTCAATAAGTTTTAAACCTCCAATAGAATAGTGTAGAAGCGCTGTTGTATTTACAAATAATGCGCCCAATTTTGACCAAAGTATCATTGGAGAGCAAGCTTGGGTCCGATGGGCTCGCTGACCGTCCAATTTGCTTTAAGATTCGTGCGCACGAAAATTGAAGCAGTCACAAAAGTTCTGGTGTGAATCTAAAGTTAGATTGACGGTCATCGAGCCCATCGGACCCAAGCTGCTCTCGTATCATGGAAATAAAGAAGATCCTGAGGGAGGCAAATATAGCACAATTGATACATACAGGCTTTTCATCAAGAGAAGGTCAAATGCCTCCATTGAAAACATTAATATATTCAAAATTTAATTATAAATCTCAAAATAAAACCGTTAGACGTGATCCTATGTGGTTTTTTCCTATATGCTCATAAAAAAAAAATCACATTTCAATATTAGTTTTTACATTGCACATAAATAAAATGATGTTAGAGATCATATCCAACAATTTTATTTTGACTTTTAAGTTTTAAATTTTGAGTTATTAAAGTAATTAAAAATGGAGGAATGATGGAGACACAAAAAATGAAGGCATTTGAACTCTCTGTGGAATATCCTCTTCCACGGAGGAGGATCTGATTACAGTGAGAGGATCATATCCTCTCCATTACTGTAAAAGATTCCCTTCACTTTACGGTTTGAGGATCATATCTCAGCCGCTTTAAGATTTCAGGCTGACAGAGGGGGCAGTATTATTGGGCTTTGAGATTCGTGCCAAGTTAAAAAGAATGGTCCAGGTCAAGTAATTGTAAAAGATTCTCTATTACGGTACCGGGGAGGATCTGAATTCCCTCTTCCACCAATACATTTGTAGTCTTGCTATACAAAGTGACTTGACAAGCTACCAAAAGAATAACAAAAACTGTTTTGTGTTTCAGTGGGTACAACACAAGATTGGCCAAATCAAATAACAAATGCTCACTCACAGTTTTAAATGTAAACAACGTCTTGTTCGTCCACGGATATATATATATGTTTTCTTAACAAGTATAATACAAGATATAGAAACAAAGCAATACTGTATCTTTCTTGAAACTTACATTTCAGTCCCTTTAGATTTAGATTTAGCCATCATGACCCGGTCTTCGTGACGCAGCCTCTCACCTTCACGCCGCATATACTCTCGAAACTTCTCCTATAACAAATAATTGATAGATGAGTCAAAACAAAAATAATATTGAATCCAACTATATATATCATCATTTTATCAATTAATACTTAATTCTTAAGTATTTATTTTGTGACTGTTTCTTGGATGCACATGGCTCATGGCTGGGGTGTGGACTGAAATGTGTTGAATCCAATTATTAAGTCCATTCCTAAACAGTTCGGCATCTAGCTATATTAACGAGTCGGACTAGTACGACGTTAGTGTCATTTCAGCCTATATAACACCAACTTCAAAATCTATCGGATCGACTTCAAACGGTGAATCCAAACCGTTTAAACCGATCTATTTCATTAGTTGTGCGTTTACATGCAAAATTTATAATTTTTCGAATTTATTTAGTATCAAGTCAAGCGGTCAATTTGTGAGTTTTTAAGTTAATTTTAATGCATTTATTTTTCAACATTTTTGACCGCTTGATTAGTACTAAAATAACTAGAAAATATAAATTTTTTGCATGTAAAATTGTAAATGCATCACTCATAAAGTAAATCGGTTTGAACGGTTTAGATTATTTGTTTGAAGTCGATTAGATAGGTTTTTAAGTTGGTGTCAGACTCTATATTAAATATTATTTTTGTAAATACTTAGCTACTTTTCCATTTCTTTTTTTTTTCTTTTTAACACATATATTTACAATTCTCAAGACATGTCTAGTGATAATACAAAAATGCAATGACAATCCATAAGATTTCCATACCATCACAAGACATGTTAAAAGAAGTTAGAATTGTTAAAAGAATCTAGCTAAGTGTTTATAATAATAATATCTTCTTCTAAAATAACTCATTCAATATTTTTTTTTTAAATACACTGTTACACAGTCATAATTTCCAAGAATCATATGTTAAAAGCAACTAGCTTTGTGTTAAAGCTATTTTTTTATGTCAGAAGTGACCATCTATGATACCAAAAATCTAACAAAATTTGTTCTAATTTGCAATGTATGTGTGCGTGTGTGAGAGAG